>RHLP01000353.1:0-77532 GCA_003719405.1 Aspergillus incahuasiensis
CGTGGGAGAATGGAGACATCATGAGATGGATGTGTATTCGTTGAAGCGAGCGAGCCGCAAGACGAAGCTATCCAAGAGCGGCACGTGATCTGTATCAATCTCAGGCAACAACTATTTGCCGAAGGCGGTGGGTGTCGCAGTAAGGCACAAATACGTGCTCCGGAGTAGCAGACGGCCTAGCCGGCCTCCGCCCCCCGGCACCTCGCCTGTCAGTTGAACCGAGATCCGGTTGCCAATAATCGCTCGGAGATATGCGTTGTTCCTTGATCCGACTCCAGTCGAGAAGGTCCTGGCACGGGTGACGTTGAACCTGACTGGACTGATTTCTCATCTTTTATTTGGTACCATGGCAGGATCCGTGCCAAATCAGGTCTGGCTTAGGATGTGTTCCTCCGTCTTTATCAGGCGCTCCGTCCCCCAAGGTGCGGCTTTCTTCTACTCGTTGTGGCAACTAAACAAAATCACCACAAATGCAAAAGAACCAATTTGAATACCAACGGCCGGAGGAAGCCCAGGACGCTCCTTTCTTGGCCTTATCTCAGTCGTACACCCTCGAGCAGATTAAAGAAGATCTTTCTCCTTTTCGTCAGCAACATGCGTTGACATCCCGCGACGTGCCGGAAACTTCCCCCATCCGCCAAAAAGCGTCGATCTCAGGTCATTCAATCGACCAGGATGAAGAACTCCCGGGAAAGCTCCATGCCAACGACAGCGCTCTATTCGCCCAGAGGTCCGTTCTGTACTTAGCCTATGGGTCAAATCTCGCTTCTGAGACTTTCTTGGGCATGCGCGGCATCAAGCCGCTCTCCCAAATCAATGTCATTGTTCCAGACCTCAGGTTAACATTTGATCTCCCGGGGATACCGTACATCGAACCTTGCTTCGCAGGAACCCATTTTCGAGGCACTCCAACTACTGAAGAAACGGGGAGTCGTGACCCAGAATTTTCGGAAAAGTACAATCTTTTGCAAACACCAAAGAGTGATCAAGACCGCTACAAGGGGCCCCTCATCGGTGTCGTATACGAAGTTTCGATGTCCGATTATGCCAAGATCATAGCCACGGAAGGAGGTGGCCACGGTTACAAAGACATCGTGGTGACTTGCCATCCGTTCCCAACCGATTATAGTCCGACCGATCCAATTCCGGAGCGCCCAGAAACACAGCCCTTGAAAGCACACACGCTCCTCTCACCAGCGGGAATGAAAGAGCTGCTGCATTTCCAAACGATCCCTAAATTCTATGCGCCTCGAAATCAACGCTACACTCAGCCATCTGCTCGCTATCTAAACCTGATCAACACCGGCGCAGCAGAACATAATCTTCCTTTGTCGTATCGGGCATACCTTGCTCAAATTCAGCCGTACCGCATCACATCAATACGACAGAGGATTGGCATGATTATTCTCCTAGTCATGTGGGGTCCTTTACTGTTTCTGACGCTCGGGTTGTCCCAGATTTGTGCTCGTCCAGATGGCCGCAGTCCTGAGTGGGTGGGTCGACTTACTGACTTTGTGAAGGCGGGGATTTGGAGTAGTTATGACAATGTATTGGTACATATGTTCGGGAATGGTGAAAGGACTGTTGAGCGCTGAGACCCAAGCGGCAATGTATATAGTTAATGTGTCTACGATCCTCTTAAATCGCTTAAAGTCTACGTATCTATCTGTATCAGCACATTCAGAACAAGGTCCACAAGTGTAGTCATACTGCACTCATACACGTTACTACCACACCTAACAAACAAAGGAGATAGTGACATTGGTTCTTCACACAAGTTTTGACGGGAAATAAATATCTAAGATACAGATACAGGTGTCCTGGAACATCTAACAAACAGGAGAAAGGCCATCGGCTGGAAAGACCGAGTGAAAGATGCATAAACGACATGGGTAACGAGATTGACAGCTCGTATTAATCACACTCGCTATACGCCGCTAGATCCTTCACTTTTCATACTTTATACAGTCCATTTGCAGCCTTCTAGCGCCGGGGAACGGGAGGGCTGTAGACGATCTTTCGTGTCTTGACAGGGGCCCACTTGTAGCGCTTGACCCAGACGCTGAGGGCGAAGAGACCAGTGAGAAGGGTGACGGCCTTGAAACCCATCTTCTTGCGATCGTCCATCTCGGGCTCGGCGGCCCAGTTGAGGAATTCGACAACGTCCTTGGCCATCTGGGAGGTGGTAGCGGGAGTGCCATCCTCGTACTCAACAACACCATCGAAAAGGACACGGGCCATGGCAATAGCTAGAGGTCGTCAGTCAGCCAGAGTTCAATGCGGGGTCAAATAAAAGAGCCGTACCAGTGCCGGGGAAGTAAGGGTTGAAGTTCATGCCCTCCTGAACGGAAGCACCAGCTGGAGGCTCATCAGGGTAACCAGTGAGCAGACTGAAGATGTAGTCGCAGCCACCGTGACGGCCCTTGACGATCAAGCTGAGATCCGGGGGAAGAGCACCACCGTTGGCGAAACGGGCAGCCTCCTCGTTGTGGTAAGGAGCGGGGATGTAATCGGAGAGCTTTCCGGGGCGCTTCTCAATGTCACCCTGGTCGTTAGGCTCGGTGTCGTACTCGTTCTCTTCGGCAAAGACCTTCATCTCATCAACGGTGTGCGTCACACCGACAAATGAGCGCCAGGGAACACGAGTGAGGGAGTGGCAACTGGCGCAAACTTCACGGTAGACCTGGAAACCACGGCGGAGGCTGGGAGACAAAATCGTGAGTATATTGGGCGTCAACGGCCACGAGGTTCGTGGCTATTTCGGGATAAACTCACGCCGCGTGATCGAAGGTCTTGTTCCACTTGGCGTGCTCCCAAGGATACTGGGTAGCGTGCAACCTTGAACGCGATATGTCAGCTGCTGGATCGATTTGATATGGCTCGGCCGGGAGAACGGAGAGAGGGAAGGTGATGCCCAATCCGTAGCATAGTCAATCGACTCACCCCTCCTCAGCAGGTGTCATCGCAAAAGCTTCCTGTCCATAGATATACGTAGCGGATCCGAGGGCGATGGCGGTAGCGACCGACGCAGTGAGTGTGAGGTGGAAGGGGGAGCTGGCGGATTCGGAACCGGCAGCCGTGGAAGACGCACGCTACTCGAGATATCAGTATGTGAGCATCGCCGAGACATCCGTGACATTGCATTGGGAGTTTGTTCTCATCAATTGAGGCCAATGGAGGCGGAGACCGGGGTGATGCGTACCGAGGAGGTCTTGTTCAAAGACTGACGTGCAAGGCCCCGGAAGGGCACGCTGCGCAGGACAGTACGTGCCAGCATACTGAAAATATGAAGGACCCTCCGATCAAAAGATAAACAGAAAGGTACGATAACCGCGTGCGGGGAGAGAGGGGAGGGGGCGTGAGAATGAGCGCACAGGAGATGTGAAGTCGAGGTTATCCGAAGTCAAGTTTCTCGCTGAGTCGCTGGTAATGCCTAAGCCTCCACTCTGATTGGCCGCTTATGCGCTAACCTTTCTCGGACAGTACCGGGACGGAGTCGAGCCGCAACAATTGCAAGATACTCAGTATTCGGGCAGCTATTAATCTACGGATATGCTCTCGATATTCTCGTAAATACGAACCTCAATCTCTTAATCCAGAAATTATGTACACTACATACATGATGCTATACAGATGCTTGTGGCGACGCTTCTACCGCGGCTGCTGTTCCCGAGTTAGCCCGCAGGCACTTCGGCATCATCAGCTGCTGTGTTGTTTGCGACTTTTACCACGAATTGTAAACTGTGTGGCTCGATTGGGTATGACGCTAACTCTTGTGCATTATCTAGCCTGCTCAATGCCTTTATTCTAGTGTATAGAGGGGATAGACATTACGGTAGACACCCGAAATCCATATTTCTCTCATTATATATTACTAGCTTAGCTGTGTATAGAGATAGGTATGTTCTCTAAAATTCTCAAGCGGTGATGGAAGACTAGAGACTATACAACAAGCAGCTAGGACAATAGCACTTCCGCTACTAAGTCCATCAATATGAACCATCATTTAATTAGATTCTACGAAGTTGTTGTCTGTTGTAATGATGTACTCCGTAGATATGGGTCGGAAGGGGAAAATGCCCCGCCGATCTAGCCGTGGATTAGCTACACTCAACCTGCGATCACACCGCACTCAAGGTCGAAGCTCAGACTTCCCCACGATGCATGCCTTACAAAGTCAATGTTTCATTTATCGATAATGCTAGTGTTGGTTATCGGTTCAGCTTGATATCCGTCATCTTCGCCTGTCGCTTCTTGCCGCAGTTCGAACACTGATCGGAGATTGTGGTCATACCTCCGTGGACCCTGACGAGCTCCGACAGCCGAAACAAACGATACGGACACCCTTCCTCTCGATGCAGGCTCTGACGAGGCAATATGTCGAAAGCGAGGAACGGGCCCGGTACAGGCGGAAAGCCTCGCCGCGATGTGCTGGCTTCGCTCAAAATGGCCTCTATGGAGGAAATCTCCAGAGCCTCCCTCCCCGCAGGTAAGGGCAGCAGTGACTAGTAGCGCATATGGGGCGGCTGACATGGAAAGAAATAATGTCTTTGATTCTCGATCATCTCTCCCCTGTGGACCTCATTCGAGCGGCCCGAGCGTCGAAGCTCTTACGCGAAATGGCGTACGATGATTCACGATGGGTACAAAGGCTCAAAAGGATAGGCTGCTGGGACGAAGCGGAGGCACGCAAGAACTCGGAGGATAAATCTGGGACAACTACAAGTAGAGCAAGCATTGAGCTCCAAGGACCAGGGGTCGTTCAGCAAATGTCGGACCAGCCAACGATCGAGGTGACTGCGGTCTCAGACGGGTTCGATAAGATCAACCTCTCTACGTCTGCAATTAAAGATGTCGAAGATTTGGAAACCGATTCGGTTTTGGGGGCGCTGAAAGTAGCCAGATCCATCCGAGGAGAAGCTCGGCAGGAATATGGAAAGATACACGCGGCACTGGCCCCGTTCTACGACGATATTGGCACTCTTGGGCCTTCCCCGGAAAACCTTCTGTTTCAAAAGTATACGGAGCCGAAACAACAGGCTCAACTTTTCTCTGAATTGCAAGCCTTCGCCAAATGCGATGCGACAGAAGGATGCGGAGAGCGGCATGAGCACCTGCGAACCGCTGTGTCGATGTTCGAGACAGCTGCACTGAAGGAACTCAAACACGGTTATGAGACTGATGATATTGACGGCCGAATGAAGACATATGCCTATGTTCTATATACGTTGAATGGTGGAAGCTCGGCTTTTGAGTTTTTCATCCATCACAATCATATAGTCACGAAAAAGTCCGAGCTAGGTAAACCCAGCGACTGTATTGATACATTGAACCAGAAGGTGAAGCTTCATCAGACGCAGGTATTTTTCACTCGTCTGAGCGTGGCCTTCAACGAGGAAGTCTCGATCATCAATCGTGCCTTTCCCCCAGCCCTAGAAACAGCCCAGGCGTTTGTCGAAAAGGTGGGCTGTGATGTGCTTTCCCCTTTTTTGAACGAAATATTTGATGAATTACATCGTTCAAACAAGGAGTCGTACCTTATCTCTGTTTCAAGTACGTTTGCACAGTGCATTAACCTCTGTGAGAATCTGCTACCCATCCAAAGCTCACTTGATACTTTTGATGAGCTGTTGCATCGGACTATTGCGCAGGTGTACGAGCCCCATATGGATCTGTATCTAGCGGAAGAGTTAGATTTTTTTCGAACGGGCTCAGAAGCCTCTGTCGGAGAGTGGGATAGACAGCTATCCGAGCAAGCTGCATCAACCGAATCATTTCTCCTGTCCAATGTCAACAGGCAAGCCGATAAGCGAGATTTTCTGACCTCTTTCAAGAAAGTGATCATGGCTCCGGTAAATATTCTTCCGAGTTTCTCGGCCAAGTCTAGCGAACAAAAGTCGAACCGCGATTCCTCGACAGGTGACTCTGGATCTACAGCAAGGACAAACCGATTCTCCACGATATCTGCACCTGGAACGCCTCCGATTCAACAAGCACCGTCTACCGAACTTGCGGCGAAGGCGGCCATTATGAAGTCCAAGATGGAGGGCATTCGATCTTTGTTTAGTATCGAAGTTGCTTTAGGACTGGTCCATGCGGCAAAATCGAGCTTAGAGCGCGCTGCACAGTTTCTAATGATCGGAGGCGTAACAGGCGCCGCAGTCAAGCAACAATGCGAAGCGATTTTTGTCGCACTCTTGCGTATTCTCGGTCACGGCCACCTTATTAAAGGATTCGACAAGGCAGTCGACCATCTTTCGAACTACCGGCCTCGCGAGCAAGGCGATCGGGACCAATCCGGCGTTGAGCCTTTAGTGACTTTCCTTGAGCTCGTCAACGTTGGAGACCTTATTCTCCAAATGATTGACGTCTTTTATGAGCAGGAGATGATTGGATCGAACCTCACTGATCGAAATGACTTTTTGGATCCAGCTGTAAAAGAGAAAAAGAAGTTTGAGCAGAACCTTGATGAACGTGTTGCCGCTGGGTTGAATAAAGGAATTGATGTCCTTATGGAGGAAGTTGATTATATTCTTGCAACAAGACAGCTTGCAACCGACTTCAACCCAGGTGTGTCTACTGATCCGCACCGGAAAACCATGGATGTGAGCGTCACCGAAGCCGCAGCCGCCGTGGTTGATGTCGTCTCATCACATACGCAAATGCTCGTTGGGAGCACGGACAAGAGCACTCTTGATGTGTTCAACCAGGAAGTTGGGTTGCGTCTCTTTACAGCTCTTTGTAAACATCTGAAGCGCCAGAGGATCAGCATTGAGGGATCTCTGAAGCTTATCAGGTACGTTCCTAGGTATAGCTAAGTCGACATAGCTAACAAAACCCAGTGATATGAACCACTACTTCAAGTTCATCCAGAAACTCAAGAACAACGAGCTACTAGTCTACTTTAAAGCCTTTCGAGAGTTATCGCAGATCTACCTCATTGATTCCTCTGATTCCAAGGAATTGGCTGCTCTCATTGCTGATGCAAGCCGGTTTTCCGGCATTTGGCGAGTAGAAGAGGTGTATGAGTTCGCAGAGAGGCGAGCAGATTGGTTCCAAATCAAGCCGAACGTTGAACGCGCCATGTACGGAGTTGGGTGTGTTGTTATGTAAATGTGGCGACATCTTGATGTATATACCAAAACTATACCCATGATACAAGCGGAAAGAATATAACACTTTGATTGTTCTATAGATTTCTGGCGCTATTCCAGCCTGACGTCAGTGGGCGCCTACTGTGACAAGTCAACAGGAGCTCTCGTCCATCCAGGACAAATAGCGCCTTTGTTTTTCTGCAAGCCTTGTCCTAGGCTGCGCTAAAACTGGTGTTCTATAAGCTGACAGGCTCTGCAGTCGCCAGGAGCATTACTTACGCCCTTCTGACGCTGCATAGGTTATTTTTAGCGGGTCAATCGAATATAGCCCGACTAGCCCACCACATCATCTATAACCACAACCTCGTAGATTGAGCCTCCAGGATATTGGCGTTCACAGAACTAAGACATGATAGCGCATTCTGTCTTCCGCCAATAATAAGCTGAAAGAAGGAAGGAAGGCTGCTGAAACGAACAAAGCCATCTGCGGACCAAAGCCCTAAACAACCAACAGAGTACATATAGGTAAACGACGAGATACAAAAGCTATACCCGAATAATCCCACCACAGAAATGCGCTCATCAGTACATTTGCACTCGCCAGCTTTCTCGCCTATACTCTCCCTACCCCAGCTCCTAGCAACCATCACACTCTTACTTCTACTACCACACACGGCATCCGCCGGCGGGACAACAGTCTTCGTCACCGTCACCGAAACAGCCACAGCAACCGCTACGGCACTCGCCACAGCAACCCCCGAAGTGCCGCAAGACCCTTCCTACACCTCTCAACAGAAGTTCGAATCCTCCGTCCTTGATACCACAAATGCGTATCGCGCCGTGCACAACGCCTCAGATCTTAGCTGGAACGAGACACTTGCAGACTTTGCGAAGGATTGGGCGGAGGGGTGTAAGTGGAAGCATTCGGTACGTTTTCAGAAAGACCCGTCCCCTCTTTTGTATCTGTCTCAATTTTCAATGGTACCTAATGGAAATGAGATAGTCCGGCCCTTACGGCGAGAACCTCGCATTCGGGTACACGAATGCCTCGGCTGCAGTGATAGCATGGGCGGATGAAGTCTCGCTGTATGACTTCTCTAAGCCAACGGGGTTCACTGAGGAGACAGGGCATTCCACGCAGCTTGTTTGGAAGGCTACGAGGGAGGTGGGCTGTGCCGCTGTGGACTGTGGGCTGACGGATTTGGAGGGCGATGAGGATGGGAAACGGGAGAGGGCGCAGGGGTGGTATGTTGTATGTGAGTATGTGCCGGCGGGGAATGTCATTGGGGGGGAGGATAAGTTGGAGTTCTTTCGGTTGAATGTGCAGGAGGCGGACGAGGACGTAGATATTGATGATGATGGGGATGGTGATGCGTCTGTGGGAGACGTTGTTTCGGGGGATGGGGACAGCGGTGGTCGAAGTCTTGGGCTGCTGGGCTGGAGTATAATGGAGGCTGTGTGGTGGGTTGTGCTGATCTTGTACATAGGAAGTTCTGTCTAATGGTGAGGGCACTATGCGCAGCATTTGGTGGCTCGTCATTGTCTGTCATTAACTCATGCTACCAACATCATGCATATAAACTTCCCGCAGCGGGGAGACATGCATATATCTATTCACTTTTGAACAGTCCCAGACGACCACCCCCAAACTTGAACCACGCCAATGGAACAGCACAAACGGTACACAAGGAGGGAGAAAAAGTAGGCGGCAGCAGAGGAATAGCGTGGGTGGGGCTGGATGGATATCGACAGAGACGGTAGATAATATGATCGAGGAAAAAAGAAGTTGGAATGAAATTAGATACGAAAAGAAGAGGAAAGGGTAATTCAACCAATAATTTCTTCGCTCTCCTCCACAATCTCTTCCACAATCTCTTCGACGACCGCCTCGCCCTTGTCTTCTGTGTCGGCGGGCGCATCCTTGGCAAGCTTGGCCGAGTCGACCTCTTCCGGCAGGCCGTAGGCCTCCTTCTCTTCGGCAAGCAGCTCCTTCTCCCGACGGAGCCAGGCGACCCACTCGTTGAGCACACGCTTGCGCGTCTCGACGACAGCAGTGTTGGCAATGTCGACGGCGTACTTGTCTTCCTCTTCGAATTCCTTGGAGTACTCGCGTAGGTTCTTCCGTACTTGCTTTTGCTCCTCTTTGCTGAGAAGAGTGGGAGGGCGCGGGCGCCACAAGAACTGCTTAAACTTATCCGTAGGGTTCTCGGCGAGCGTCTCTCCGGCAAAGGTGTGAAGGTTGAATCCGTTCTCCATCTAGAGATGAACATGTTAGTAAGAAGATAGAAACTTTGGAATTAGGAAGGTTTACCTGGTGCGTCCATGCGCTAGCACCGCTGACAACGTAACGCCCCGTGGGATCCCATTCAATATCTGTGACACCGTAGTGGTCAACGGTCTTCATCAGTTGCAGATTGGCTGCCAGATCCTTCTCGTTCTCGTTCTTCTCGCCCTCGAAATCCATGTCCCAGAAATCAAGGTCATAGCTTGACTGGGAGTGAACAGTCGCCACGACGACGAAACGGCCCTTGGGAGACCAGTAGATCGCATTGCTGTTCTTCTTCTCAACAGTACGAACAAGCTTGAAGTTACCGGCTTGCACACCCTTCTTCTCCGGAGCGAAGAAAGAGACGGACGTCTTGGGAGCAGCACCACCGGACGCGTCACCTGTTGTGATGAGAACGAAACGGGCTCCGTTGGGCTCCCAGGAAAAGTTAATGACAGTGTCCTTGAGACTGTCGACCACCTCAACTGGAACACCCTTCTCTCGTACACGGAAAATTTCAAGGTTCGTGGCCATGGACTTCTTTGACTTGGAGTGACGATCCACCTTGACACAAACAAAGTTACCCTGGCTCTGCCAGTGTAGCTTCACATCGGAGACATTGAAAAGGTTACGGGTTCGGACAATCTCCTTGGAGGGAACGCTCATAAGGGCGACTCGGGCAGGGTTGCTGCCAATCTCGGGTGTCCAGAAGCACAAGAGCTGTTCGTACTGCTTGATACCGTCACGGCTAACTGTCGCTGGCGACCACTCGAAGTCCATAGCACCGTCGACCTTGACGGATGTCTTGCCGAGCAGGTTCATTCGAGGAAGTTCGTAGATCGAAATCGACTGGCCTTGGTGCATCCTCGCCACGTACTTCTCATCAGCAGACCACTTGAAAGCCGGCCACTGAACCTTCTTCTTGGGCTGAGCATCGCTTTCGGGGCCTGCGAGATCGTGTGAAATGAATGAACGGAGGGGCTTGCCTGTTACGATGTCCCAAACAATAATGTTCTTTCCGTCCTCCTCGTAGGTCAGGATGGGGTGGCCCTCCTCCACCTGGATGGGCCGGGCAGACCAGGTAGTGATGTAGTTCTCGCCAGGCGAGAACTCGATGAGAGAGACAAACGGATGAGGAAATTGCTTTTGCTTCGAGAAAGCTGGGCCACCCCACAGTTGCACACCCTGGGGATGAACGGAGGCGAGATATGTACCCTTAGGAGACCACTGGACGAAAAGCTGCGTCCAATGAGCACGGTCCACAACGTTTTCTGGTGGGTTGCTCTTGTTGTTCCAGAAGACTCCAACCTTATCGCCCCGGTAAAGAGCAAACTGGTCACGGGCGTTGGCGTCCCCAATCCAAGAGCGCAGGTGCTCTTTCTCTGTAAAGGGTTCGATAGTCGGGGGCTTGTATTCCTCGTCAATGCGTCCTTCCCGGCCATAGCGTTCGATATCCATCAACTTGTTGACGAGGAGGGTGTGTTTCTTATCGAGGGGCGTTCCGTGCAGTTGCTTCACGGCGGCAACGGCTTGCTCTGGGGATTCGTACTCGACAAAGGCAAATCTAGGACCGTCTGTTAACTCCTCCACTTCTCATATCGTCCCAAATTGCGCCGCATTTCTGGTACATACCCTTCGGTCATGTTCTTCTCGTTAACGGGCATGAAGACGGCATCTTCGGAGGTGTGGCCGATCGCGTTGAGTTTCCTCAACAAGAATTTGATGAGCTTTTGTCTGTTGTCTTCGGGCACGACGGGGAGTCCATCGATAACGACGAATGTATCCAGGCCCTCCTCGAGTTTAACGTCATATTGCTCCTTGAGGTCTAGAAGGGAAAAAAAGATAGGTTAGCGACTGTTTCGAAGAGGGGTTCGCTGATTCCATAACGGTCGGTAACATACCGGAGAAGTCAATCTCCTCCTCCTCTTCGTGAAGATCTTGCTCCGACAAATTCTCGAAGCTAGGTGCCATGGTTGTTTGCGCTGATGGCGATGTCAAGGGTGCAACCGATTCTAGTGGAGGGATGGAAATCTTTGTGTGTGCGGGCCGACCTCAGTGCCGACACAGCGCGGCGTGTAGTCACGTGAGTACTCTCAACCAGTAATTGTAGATTCTCTCGATACAACGCAACCTGCTATACAGACATATAGTGAATCATATGTGCAAATCAAAATATTACTAGACCATGAGTAAAGAAAGAAAGTCGCGTGTCTTGGGACCGACCTGTGACACATGCTGGCATAGTGAAGACTGATGTAGTTTGTAACTGACTTAGCATGCCTCTCTGCCCAAGGCACCCAGGCATTCAACCCCAAGTTCCGGAGTTCTTTCATACTGCGCCGGACTTGCGATCTTGCCTGCATCCGCCTGGGGAAATCAACAACAACTCCACGCACTCGTCCTGTCTTTACACTTCTGGGCTTCTCGTCACAATTGCTGGATATTATCACCTTTTATTGCTCTCGTTTTCTTCTTCCAGACATTCTGCTCAAGGCCTTGTGTGTCTCCCCCATCCCGATCTCAAGCCCCGCCGGTCCCAAGCGCCAATCCTCTACGGAGCACCGGCACCCTTGTCACCTCTTCCTCTCCGACCATCACAGTGTCACCAGTTGCATCGCAACAGCATTATAGCAGCTTGCGCGGCTTGATACACCTACAATTGCAATCTATTAGCTTTATATCCTACCAAAATAAGGGTGTAAACAAGCTTTGGACAGGATGTCGCGTACGTTCGGCCTCTCCAATCCCCGGTCTAACCGCGCCGCGGTGCCTGTCAATTGACATCATATCTTCCTTCTCTACAACTAGTTTCGCCAGATGCTCGCGAAGAATACATCCCGATCATCGATTCGATCTTGTCCACCAGCGATCTAAATACGATTTCGGAGAAACGCATTCGCAAGGGCCTTCAAGATGAAATTGGGTATGATCTTACCCCGCAAAAGGTCTGCGCTCTTGTTGCACATCAATCCTATATTTCGCCAGTTTAACATCGAGCCGGAAAGCTGACTTGGTTATCTCTCAGGCTGCCGTGAAGCAGCTCATCATGGAAAGGTTCGACATCTTCGCCGAGAAAAAGGGCATAGGCGCTCCACCTACACCGAATGGCCGTGAACAACATGGCAACTCACCAACGCCTGTGGAACCTTCTTCCCCCTCCCAATCTTCGACCGCGCAGAAACGCCAGGCGGATAGCGTCGACTCCGACGATCACTCAACCAAGACGCCGCCGCCTAAGAAACAAAAGCAAAAGCCCAGTCATGATATCGACGCGGATGCGCTCTATGCCGCGAAGCTGCAAGCTGAGGAAAATCTACGAGCACGGCCTACACGTGGTGCAAGTACGAGGAAAGCGCCACCGGCCAAAAAGAAGAAATCTACTGCGAAGACCGCGAGGAAGGTGAAGGCAGAGGACGACTCGGACATTGGGTCAGGATCAGATACAGGGAAGAAAGTGAACCGCTCGGGAGGATTCCACGTATGTAGGACTTTTCGATGGTCAATTTGACATATACTAATAGGATCTAGAAACCTCTTAACCTTTCACCGGCACTTTCGGCATTGCTTGGGGGTGCGGCGACGGTACGTACTCAGTGATCCTCCATTACAAGCATCGAAACCTCTGCTGACTTCTGGTAGATGTCGCGACCTCAGACTGTCAAGAAGCTCTGGGAATATATTCATGCGCACGATCTTCAAGATCCGAGCGACAAGCGACAGATTCTTTGTGATGATCCTATGCGCGCCGTCTTCAAACAAGACCGTATACACATGTTCACCATGACAAAAATTCTCAGCCAAAATCTGTATAGCCCTGACGAATAACCCGCCTTACGTCCGGGAAAAACTCTTGCTCTGGCATGTCTTTTCTAGAAAAGGCAGCCTGTGACAACCGTATGCTTGTCGCTGTCAATTACGAATCTCTTGTTTCACTCAATGCACCGCATCTAGCATTTAGGCGCGATTTCTCGGTCCATCAATCCTTGCACAACATTGTTATCTTATTCTGTGACATCCATCACACTGCATTTTGCAACCCCTTCTTTTACGGTTGCACGTGTTCCTCGTTTTCAGACTTTCCTATAATTATTACCCTCAATCTTCTCCAGCGGGAGTTGGTGTTGATTTGCAGGCAGGCGTGATTGAATTACTATTTAGACACTTGCTATCATTGGGATTGGCTACACAATTGATCTTGCCCTCAAAGCGAGCATCCATGACTCTTTAGAGATCAGCATTTGTATCAGAAAGCATTTGCATAGTCACAGCCTCGATTATGACTCCATTACGGAGTAGACCTTGTACTAGTGAGTAATTATGAGCCATCCACCAGATAGCCAACCAGAGCAGACGAGAATAATTCAGAGAATGTCCAAGTCCATGAAGATAGCCCTATTCTACTCTCCGCGCTTGCAGCAGCAGTTCTCGATTCAAAGACGCAATTCAGAGCTGACACCTAATATCTAGGTAGTAAAGCTGCTCACTAAGCACGTTGCGATCGTTTTATCTCCGACAAGCCAACTTTTTTCTGCCCGCTTTCCGATCAATTTCCCCACTGCTCCAGGCGCTCCTCTCATTAACCCCCTGGCCGCACTAGATTCGAAGACAACTATCGGCTCTACATTTTCTAGAGTCCTCTACTAGGGGCACTGTCGTCCCATCGGTCCATATCGCTCGCGCAACCACCCGCCCAATGTCCGAGTCTCAGCCTTCCCAGGCGCCCGCCCCACAGAGCCAGGGTCGTGGTGGTGGCCGTCGCCGCGGCCGTGGAGGAGCTCGCCAGACTGATCACTCAGACGCTCCAGATGGCGCACCAAGGGGATTGAGATCGAGAGGTAGCGGACCTCGCCGCGGCGGGGGTCGAGGAGGACGTGGCGGACAGAATCGTGGCACTAGTAAGCTGGAAAATGAGGGTGACGTCGATGGCCCGCGTTCGTCGGAAACCACCACAAGCACAGATAAGGGCAAGGCACCTGAGGAAACGGATGATGACGCTGATGATGGAGAGATCTGCTTTATTTGTGCCTCGAAGGTCGAGCACAACTCCGTGTCTCCGTGTAATCACCGCACCTGTCATATTTGTGCTCTGAGATTGCGCGCATTGTACAAGAACAAAGCTTGTGCTCATTGTCGGGTAAGCTTTTGTATAAATGCCCTGTTGAGATGCATAGCTAACTCACACGGCCCCCCAGACAGAGGCTAGCTTTGTTATATTCACAGATGACCCCACGAAGCGCTACGAGGAATTCCAGGAAAGCGACTATTCCCAGAAGGATGACAATCTTGGTATCAAGTACGAAAAGGATGAGATCTTTGAGGACACAGTTCTGTTACTCCGTTACAATTGCCCAGATCGGAACTGTGATGTGGCTTGCTTGGGATGGCCGGACTTGCACCGTCATGTCAAGACCAAGCATGGCAAAGTAATGTGGTATGTACTAGCCTGTTCGAATGGCCGCCAGTTCATGAGCTTACTTTACCACGAACTGTAGTGACCTATGTACCCGGAACAAAAAAGTCTTTACCCACGAGCATGAGCTCTTTACACATGCTGAGCTGCGCAAGCATGAAAAGCATGGCGATGACGTCCCTGGAGCCCTTGACCAGAGCGGCTTCAAAGGTCACCCTGAGTGCGGATTTTGTCGTCAAAGATTCTATGGGGACGATGAATTGTATGCCCACTGCCGTGATCGCCACGAACGGTGTCATATTTGTGATCGACGCTCGACAACCCGCCAACACCAGTACTATGTTGACTACACTGCACTAGAGAGCCATTTCCAAAAAGACCATTTCCTTTGCTTGGATAAGGAGTGTCTTGAAAAGAAGTTCGTGGTCTTCGAGTCCCAGATGGATCTCAAAGCCCATCAGTTGGAGTCCCACCCCAATGGGATTCCTGGACGAGATGCACGGGTCGACATGACTGCTTTCGATTTCAGAACACCATATCAGCCTCAGCCACGACAACGTCGTGGTGCTGGGCGTGGGCGAGACCCAAACGCAGAGACTGCCCCTTTGTCAACTGTGCAACCGCTGCGCAGAGACGAAATTGCCTATCAGCGCCAAATGGCCATTCAAAGCGCACAGTCAGTTTCAACACGGAGTTTCGGTGGACAGCTATCGCGCGATGAGACGCAAACTGTGCGTGCTCCTGCGCGCTCCTTAGGGCCTACTCCCACTCGAACGCCACCTGCGCCTGCGACACCAGTGAACGAGCTTGAAACCCTTAGTATCACATCGGCCACTCCAGAAGACCAAGCCCGTCGTCTTCGACACTCAGCAGTCATCGAGCGAGCTTCAAATCTCCTTGGGAATGACCAATCGAAGCTCAGCGAATTTCGAACTCGAGTTTCTGGCTACCGTGGCGGTGGCATATCTGCAACTGAACTCATTGACGCCTTCTTTTCCCTCTTTGACACATCGAGTTCCGAACTTGGTAAACTCATCAAAGAACTTGCAGATATTTACGAGGACGATGGCAGGAAGAATGCCTTGCTCAAAGCCTGGAGTGACTGGCGTGCCATCAATGAGGATTATCCTGCACTTCCAGGACCAGGCGGGAACATCCCAGGCATGGCCCCAAGCACTGTAAACCCAAGCGGCACCGGTGGCACCGGCGGACGACGTGTCCTGCGTCTGAAATCTTCAACAGCTCAGTCCTCTCGCGCTGCCGCCGGTCGAAGCGGCTCATCCCCCTCCTCTTCAACCAATCCATTCCCTCCTCTCTCCTCATCACGTCCTACACCACGTGCTGCCGCCGCCTCCTCTACATGGGGAGGCTCTACTATCACCGCACCACCACCACCACCACCTCAATCACGAACATACGCAAACCCTTCATCTCGCACAAATAATGCCCCATCTAGATCATCAGGTCGTGTCAACGCCCGCGATTCAGAGGCCTTCCCTTCTCTCCCTGCTGCGCCTAAGCCAAACGTCTTAATGGCGGGTCTGACGCGCGGCACTGTCCGGTGGGAGGACCGCCGTTCGCAACCGGCAAATGCTTGGGCTTCGTCTGCGGACCCGGGACCTGGCTCTTCTACGGAAGATTTCCCGGATCTTTCTGCTGGCGGAGGAAAGAAGGGTAAGGGGAAGAAGGGTAAACAAACTCTTTTCCATTTCGGTTGATGGATTTTTCTCAAGAGTATAACGCACATACACCTAACATACTTCTCGTCATGTTGTCATGTCAATAAAAAAGCACACATGCGCTTGTATCTATTTGTTTGTTACAAGCGAGGTGTTCAGAGTAGAGAAAGCGTCTATGATGATAGGCAATATAAATGAAAAGCTTGAATATGACCCGCACAAGCATAACACGCATAGCGATTGGGTCTATCCCCCTACTCTTCAACATCCATATATCTCTCGTCGATCTCGGGCCTGCTAAAGGGCTTATTGGCGTCGTCGAAGGTCTCTCGCAAAGAAGTCACGGTGGGCGGCCATTCTGAGGTCGAAAAAAACGCCGTAGGGGGCTGAGAGGTTTCCGAATGCGAGTTATCAAGGAGCTGGGGCTCGGAGCTGCCCTCGCTTCCTTCTCCAAACTCAATGTCAATGTCGTTGCCGTTGTCATCGTCATCATCCATAATCATGCCCTCACTACGTCCTCCGTAATGCAGCTGAGTCCCATGGATATGCTCGTGGGTAACAGAAATACCTTGATCATCCATCATCTCCACACGACCTTCCCATTGCCTCTCGGCTTGATTGCCATGACAATCAATCGCAGCAAGATCTTTATCATCCATAGCTGCATCATGCCCTACATCAACCAGCTCGCCGTCATCCACATCCTGGCTGAAACCGGCGATATCCTCATCCGCAGCGGCCATCTGCAGCGTAAACTCATCCTGCAGGCGCTTCAACCATCTCCTAAGCTCATGGCCCTCCATTTTCCCATTTCGAGCATGAATGAGTTCCTCGCGGAGTGAGAGGATGAGTTTCCGCTTGCGAGCTATTGCGAGAGCTTTCGTCTGGCTGTGTCGACGTTGCGAGAGCCGGTTGAGCTCCTCAGAGACATTGTGCGCTGTTTCTAAGACGGTCGGTGGGAATTCTACAAGCTTGGCGAGCGCCAGGCCATAGAACTGTGTCTTGTTCGGACCCTCGGTGATCTTGTAGTACATTGTCATCTTCGAGGCGTCGGGGGAGATTTCTGACGCTAGGTGCAGAGAGACAACGCCCGCGCGTTCGGCCATGATGGTTGCGAGGTCTTGGAAGTGCGTGACAAACCAGACAAGGGCGTTGGATTGCACGAGGGCTTCGGCTATGGCGAGTGCAATGGCGAGTCCGTTTGTGGTGGAGGTGCCGCGGCCGAGCTCGTCGATAATTACCATGCTTCGCCGGTTGATGTTATGGAGGATAAAGGCCATCTCGCGCATTTCGGCGGCGAAGGTCGAGACATTTGCTTCCATGTCATCTGCTGTAGAGACGCGCGCGAAGAGTCGATGGGTTATGGGAAACGAGGCGTATTCTGCTGGAACGAAGGAGCCTATCTGGGCCATGATAGTCATGAGAGCGAGGGCGCGGATGTATGTTGACTTGCCACTCATATTGCAGCCTGTGATAATTTGGAAGCGGGTCTGGGTTGTGGCATAGGCGTCATTCGGGATGAACTTCTTGGTGTGGATCTTCTCCTTGATGGGGTGTCGTCCGGACTTGATGGCTAGGGTGTCCGTTAGTTCAGGTCGGATGTACTCGTTTGTTGTGGCGAGTTGAGCAAAGGCATTCAACATGTCGAGCATAGATATGGCTTCGCTTACTTTGAAGAGGACGGAGATCTCTTCGCAGACGTTCTGGATGAGCTCCTGAATCGTCTTGTCACTGAGGCTTATCACTTCATTGTGGGCGTCGGTTATCTTCTGGTTGAGTTTGACGAGGTCAAGAGTCTGACATTCGATGCGGTTCTTCTTCCGGTAAACGTTGATGAATACTTCTGGGAGTGTTCTCATGTCCGTAGCTGGAAGGCTGATGTAGTACTGGCGCGCGGGATCATACTTCAAGTCAAGCCCTAAGTTGTGGGTTTCTGCAGGGTATCAGCATGACTTCAACTAGTAAACTAGTGGGGAGTGACTTGCCTGATAGCTGTGTCACCAGATCTGACGCATCCATAGTCGCCTCCTTATAGGTCTGTCTCGCAACGTCAAGCAGGCTGTTGACGCCAACCTGTCCCAGAATAGACGTCGTTAGCTGTGCTTATGGCGGTGAAGATCCAGCTAACCTTGACACAGTATATCCGTTGGTTTCGTAGATCGAGTGGCTTCGTTTGATATGTTACATGCTCATTAAGAGTTGAGTCAATCAGCTGCTCAACCGTACAATGCCCTGCTGGCGCGCAGATCTGACAAGGTTAGCAGTGCATACATGGATAAACATCGGACCTACATCTCTGATCGTGAGCAGGAGGCTGCTTTGAGCCGCTGCTAGTGCTTTATACACCGAGTCAATGGCCGAGACATATGCCTTGAGCATAATGACGTGGTTCGCAGATTGTTCAACATATTGAAATGTACGTTTGGTAGGGACAAGGATAAGCTTGGTTGTCAGCTAGGACTTAGGGCTTGGTAGTCAACTCACAGATGTCAAGACTTTGTCCGCATCCACGAATCCTTTCAAAGCTGCATGCCACCTTAGCTGATGAGATATTCTATAATTCATATAAAACGTACCCTGTCGCACGGAGAAGAACATCTCCTCCTTGGTTGACAAGTCCTCAACGGCCTCATATCGTGCGGTCAACTTGATTTCCTCCGTAGATGGTTGGAGGATGTTGGCTCTTAGCAGCCGTGACCCCATGGGTGTCAGAGTCTCATTCAAGAGACCAAAAAGGCTCTCATTTGATTTCACATTATGAAGGTTTTGTATCAGCTCAAGAGAGATTATCGTGGAGAGATCAATTGACATCGTCCCCTGCGAAGGCTCGAAGCGGATGCGGAGAGAGTGGGAAGTGAAGGTTCTGTTGAGCTCGAGCTCGACGTACTTCAACACCTAGACCTTATTAGCGGCTATAAGAGTCCAAGAGCAGTTCCATACCGCAGCCAAACAACAAGCGGCAAAGTGGTTTCCTCCTAGGGTGACTTTGATGGAATCAACGTCTTCCGCAAAGCCCAGTCGCTCTACATATTCATGTCCAGCCTTTTCCGCATAGTACCTGCGGTCTACATAGGTGAAGGTGGTGTCAGGGATGTTTGCCTGGATGATCTGAACGAGCTTGGACTCTCGGACGGTGTTCATGAATAAAATCTCGGTGGGCTCAAACACACTGATCTTGGTAATAGTTTTGGCGTACGTCTGGCTGTCACATATCTGGCATAGAACAGCTTCTGCAGTTGACAGGTTCACAAATGCTAGGCCAACAGTAGATGAGATGCCTCGGGACTCGCTGATAGCGCAGACGATATCCTGCGATGCAACGCTGGTAGCTGTGGTAGTTGGCCTACCAGTTCTGTTCGTTTGCCTCGACGGTGGAACAAAGTCAGTGGGTGCAAAAGAAGACGCTCTCGAGAAGATTGTGGACATCTTGATGATGGAATCCTCATTAGCCCAGAAATCAATGACGTGAAGCTATTGAATCGGACGGAAGAGAGACGGTGGGGTCCCCAGCTCTATACATAGTTCCAAAACAGGCTTAGCGCCATCTCCGATAAGCCAGCGGCGGAGCACTTTTTTGTTGCGGAGATTTCATCTTTTCTTCAAAAAGTGCAAAATGGCTACTCTCCTTCCTCCTCCGAGTAAACGTCAAAAGACTGAGATCGCCGAAAAGGCGCGTCTGCAGCAGGAGATCCAGGGCATCCCGGAAGATCTGGGGAGCATCCGAGTGCAGTTTTACGACCAAGCGACCGGCTCAGCGACAGGCCCCGCGGTCTCGGTTCCAGTGGGCGATGCCACCGTGAAGAATCTCGAAACTCTTTTGAACACATTACAAGGCAATGTAGGTATGCGCATTTATTTGCGTCAGGTTGGGTCCAGCACTAATTGTACCGGCTGTTACAGGAAGATGATGAGCGAGTACCGTACCGATTTACGTTTCAGGGCGACGGCAAGGACAGCCAGACGATTGATATCCTTGCGGACTTATACCATTCTCTACTGAAACCCGGATTGAAAACCACCGAAGACACCGTTCAACTCTACTTTACCCCGCAAGCTGTTTTCCGGGTCAAGGCTGTTTCACGATGCTCTGCCTCCATCGCCGGACACGGAGAGGCAATCCTCGCTACGTCGTTCTCCCCTGTTAATTCATCCACCATGGTCTCCGGTAGCGGTGACTCGACCGCCCGGATATGGGATTGCGACACTGGAACACCATTGCACACATTGAAAGGACACACGAGTTGGGTGCTAGCTGTCAGCTACTCGCCGAACGGGGCGATGATCGCAACAGGAAGTATGGACAACACGGTACGGATATGGGATGCAAAGAAGGGCCAGATTCTTGGGGCCCCGTTGAAGGGACACATGAAGTGGATCACCAGTTTAGCTTGGGAGCCGTACCATTTACAGCAGTCCGGCCACCCTCGTCTAGCTTCCGCATCGAAAGATTCCACCGTCCGTATCTGGGATGTTATCTCCAAGCGCGCGGACATCGTTCTCTCCGGACACAAAGGCTCAGTAACCTGCGTACGATGGGGGGGAACGGGTAAAATCTATACATCCTCCCACGACCGGAGCATCAAAGTATGGAACTCGCAAACGGGTACCCTCATCCAAACCTTGTCCGCCCACGCCCACCGCGTCAACCACCTCGCCCTCTCCACCGACTTCGTCCTCCGCACAGCCTACCACGACCACACAGGCAAAGTCCCCGAGGCAGACGCCGACAAGGTTGCTATGGCCAAAAAGCGCTTTGAACAAGCCGCCACAATTAACAACAAGATCGTTGAGAAGCTCGTCTCCGCCTCGGACGACTTCACTATGTACCTCTGGGACCCGGAGAGCTCCAACAAGCCCGTCGCACGACTTCTCGGACACCAGAAGGAAGTCAACCACGTTACATTCTCACCTGATATGGCCTACATCGCTTCCGCCGGTTTCGATAACCACGTCAAGCTTTGGAACGGGCGAGACGGAAAGTACGTCGCACAATACCCAGCCCAACCCCTGCATAGAAAGAAACAAGCAACTAACCTACTATCACAGATTCATCACAACCCTCCGCGGTCACGTCGGTGCCGTCTATCAGTGCTGTTTCTCCGCTGATTCGCGCCTTCTCGTTTCCTCATCCAAGGACACCACGCTAAAGGTGTGGAATGTGCGCACAGGCAAACTCAGCGAGGATCTGCCGGGTCATAAGGACGAGGTATTTGCTGTCGACTGGAGTCCGGACGGGCAAAAGGTTGGTAGTGGCGGCAAGGATAAAGCTATCCGGATATGGCGGAATTAGCATAGACATGGTTATAAAATTTATGATTTGCTGTGCACTTTCTCCTAGACGTCAAGCTATTCAGGTAGTATACTGTAGGGCAAGAGTGTCTATAGGCCGGGCCATTCTTGTACGTTGACAGGTACCTCGATAGGTAGTACCATGGTACCTAACGGGGTTACACCATGTGCGTGCTGTTCGAACGTCCATACTGAAACCACATTCGTCAGAGCGCACGTAAAACTCAAGAGAACATAAATTGAAGGAAACAACTGGTTATACATTAATGACCAACAAATAACAATGCTATGTTAAATTAAATATGCAATGCTATAGTAGACTTCGCAATCCATATCCATATATCCAGGCGTGCCAATCACCATATATACACCCCCATCATTACATTACCATGGATCACTTCCTCACTCACTCTCACTCAGATGAGACAGCAGCTCCCTTAGATGTACTGCCAAGTCTGGCCAACAGCCTCACTGGGGACGGCGATAGCCGAGAAGCCCAAGCAATCATCGACACTGCCAGAGGGAACAGTCGCATTGCCTAGGGCCCCAAACACCTGCCAGCGGTTGTCCTGCGTGGGGCAAGCCATGAACCCGCTGGCGCCCCAGCCGCTGTACTCGTAGTGGCCGAACACCGAGCCCTCGGGGCCGGGCACGTACTCGAAGGGGCCGTAGGAAGATCCAGGCGGGATGTTCATGGAGTGCGCCTGGGTGAACTTCAGGGCGCCGCTGGGAGCGACGTAGATCTGTTGGCCGCCGGGGACAACGACGCTCTGTGCGTTTGTTAGTGATGCGTTCGTTCTTTGGCTTGGCTTGGTCTAGAAGATTTGGTGGGGAGTGAGCGTGGGGACGTACAAGAGAGCCGCCGTTGCCGGCGAGCACGGTCGAGTTGCCGGGGGGGCATTGGGCCGCGGGGAGAGGGCAGTAGGTTGTGGTGTTTCCGCCGAGGTAGAAGGACTGGCCGGAGGCTGTCAGGGGGAGGAAGTGGATGGGCGATGCAGAGCGGGCGGCCATGACTGTGAAGGCGGCGGGTTGCTCTGCGCCGTTGGGGAGGTCGGTAGAGGCCTTGCCGGAGGTGGGTGCGGCGGCGGCCAGCAGGGGGAGGAGAGAGGCGATGGCGAACTTCATGGTGGCTTTTTTGTTTTGTTGGTGGTGGTGTTTGATATTGTTGACTGAGGTAGAGTTGGAGAGGTAGAATGTTCTGTTGATGGGAGTAGGAAGCTATGTCTAGAGGGAACTTCGGAGAATTTATAGACGAACCTGACGATCCAGATGATCGGCTCCGTATACGTCAATGACAGCATAGTTCTCTGTTGCCGATGAAGCCGTGCAGGCTACAGAATACCAGAGTCGGGTCAGGGCGTATCGCGTGTCGGGAGTGCCCATCTCGATGGGCAATAATGCAACGTCAATACCCACCATGAAGTCCTTTGTATCGCATGATAGGAGCTTTGATGTCTTGAATAGGAGAGTATGACGTCGATCGGAGGGAACAGAGCAAATGTCTCAGTTGCGGGGACTTATCTGAGACAGCGCTCTTTTCTCCAGTTTGCTGGGGTGGATAATCTTCAGAAACTAGCTTGAGAGGAGGAGAATAAACAAGGCACGCTGTTGGTCAACCAAGACGGTCAGGTCGTTGTAACCGAGGATTATCCATCAGATTGACCCCGTAAAAGACACTAAACACAGCCACAGGGTCAACACCAAGCATGGCTGCCAGGGTCGCTTTCCGCAGATCACGAACCTCATAATTTCGCCCTCGGAACTTGGGCGTTATCCGGTGGCAACGGGCATCGCCGAGATATTCTTAGACTTGCAACTGCATTGACAAACCATCACTAAGCAAGGTCATTCAAATCTGTTGGTCAAGCTAAACAACTATTTTTGCAGCAATAAGCTGGATGTGAACAACCATTCTGAACCAGAGCATTGACAGTAGTACTCCGGAGTGCAGCAAACAAAAACAAAAGAGGTCATGACACCAATCCTTTAGCAATAGAGCCGCCTGTCCCCTAAAACACCGTTCCCGAAAAGCAACCGACGGTATATAATCGTGAAAACTGAGACATAAAAATGGAGCGTCTTGGGTTGGTAAACCCCGCTTTTTGCTCGCTCATGAACCATCTAAGCGTTTCCCCAGGTCCTTGATCTCTTAATATTCGTCATTCGCACCATCGTCCTCGTCGCTATGGCGCCCCCGGGTGCCTTGGCCCTTCACACCGTCTTTGCGGATGGGGATCTTGACCCCTTGCATCGCAAAGACTTTGCTGAGTGGCGTGCTTTCAATGACACCGGGGAATTTCTTAGCAGAGAACACCTGGAAGGGCTCCGAGAAGGTACTGGCAAGAATCGGCGCGTTTCCCTTGTTTATCACTTCGGCGATTTCGGAGTGATGGTGGGGGTCTTCAGGGTTAAGGGATTTTCCCACGTTGGCGAAACTGAATTTCAGACTAATCACAAAGTTAGTATGTGGCGCATTGCATGGACCAACAAGTCAATCTTACCGGAAGATTCCTTCTGTTCGCACACTAAGATCTTGTAGGATAAACCACACCCCGATCTTGTCCTCTGTATCATTTAGGCGGGACGCGCTGGCACTCAGACAACCAATGAGGTTACGCGTGAACATGCCTCCGGGTCCTGGGGCGACGGGCTGAGCGACAGCCATCGGGGGTTGCCCCATGCCGCCTCCATACATCGGCTGTTGATAGTACTGGGCTTGGGGATTGGGATAAGCGTTCTGGTATTGAAGTTGAGTATTCCCGCCATAATAATTGTTAACTGCTGGGTATCCAACGGCAGGTTGAGCGACAGGTTGACCGTAGGGATTCGTTTGGTAGGTCCCTGGATAATCCGGAGATGTGGGGTGCGGCGGTGGCGGGTATGATGAAGACATCGCCGTGGATATCGAAGGGGATGTCGCCGAATGCTTCACGAGGTTCACTTCGTGTGTGCCATCGCCATTCCACAAATCGGCCATGATGACATAGAATGAACTGTCCAGTGAACTGCACGAGTTAGTGTCTTTTCTATGCTGGTCTAGCGATAGGGCAAATTACTTGATATCAACTTCCTTCTGAGTCTGTGCATCTTTCACGACAAGGCGAATGCATGGAGGGGGCGTGATGGGTCTTCGGTCCTAGAAAGAGTCAGTCATATAACCTGGCAGATATCTGAGCATGAGATGATGCCAACCTTATCGCCAAAGCCGCACATCCGAGCGCGAATAGGCTGTTGCGCCACTTGCAGAGACCATATTCGACCATCGTGTACCGTCGCAAGCGGATCCGGACCAGGTTGACTGGCTGGGGAGACCATACCGCTGGGGCCTGCTGAGCTTTGATACATTGTAGAGGGAGGTGGGATTCGGTCCATGGAAAGCGGTGGTGGAGGGTGATGCACTGAATGCGTCCTGTCCTCAACAGAGTACATAACCGCGAGCGATTGCGGCCTGGATTTGCTCGACGATCAGAAACCTAGAGCCCTGACTTAGGTTCGCTAGTAGCGCGATGCGAACAGAATGAATGGGCGAAGTGGCAGGAATCGCAACTCGATTGTCGAGGTGAAGTTTCTCGCGACTAGTTCAAGGCCGCTTATTCTCGCAGAGCCTCGGTGCCAAGAATCCGGACCGGAAATCAATTGCGTATAGAGGGAATTGAGCTGGGAGCGTGCTCGAACGGCTGATGCGTTACAGCACTCGACGTCGTTCCTTGCGACGAAGCTGCGACTCGAAAGCGAAATTTTTGAGGTGACGGGGTGGCGAAGGAGGGGGTCTACCCGAAACGATGGTACTAGAGGCGCGACAGGAGGCTAAGGATTCATCGAGATTAGACACGAACCGCGCTGAGCAAAAATGTATTCGGAGTACTCACAGCGCAAAGAGTCGAAATAAGCAATACAAGCTCTTGGATAGCAACCGAGGATCGTCTCCAAGGCGAGCCGCGGGAGCTGTCAAGTGCGGGAGATTTGCTCAATCCACGGATCCAGCCCAAAGGTTCGCAACGTCCGGACTAGCTGGAATTCGGGGTGACACGAGGATGCCACATGCAGGATCGAGGCCAAGGAAGCTGCGCGTCGGCGACACGGTCGTCGAAGACCAGGAGCAACCGAGAAGATTGAGGAGCGTTGAAGCAGGTGAGGCAAGACGGAGAGAGGTGGATGGAGTTGGAGAGTTAGAACTCGGGTATTGGAGCGGACGACGGGGACTACAAAGTCACGGGCGGGCTGGATGAGCTCATCTACTTTGGGCCTCAACATCGATCTCGGCTTCCGATTGAATCCTTACTACTCTGATACTAATAAGTCCTTCTGCATTTGTTCATGGTCCATTTTTATTGTTATCGTTGTCTACTGTTCCCATGCTTCTCCAGCCGCTTCAAAAGAACTTTTTGGTCCTGCTTGGCCTGCAACCACAGTTCATCAAATCTAAACACCCTTCTGCTCTCACTCTAAACCGTCATTGTTATCCCTTATTGAAGAGTTATAAGCGTTATATTCTCTCAGTATTGACGCTCTCCAGTCAATTTCAATCTCACAACATTCCGGTTCCTGCGCCGGATCCAGACTGTCGGGACGGGCTCGCCGAAAACGGCACAGCACCGTGCAGACGAGCATCGACTGCAGAATTGGCGGCGGAGATATCCTGCGTCAACAGAAGAACTACCGACCTTGGTCTCAGTGTAACATCGTCTTTCTTCCGGAAATGGCTGCCATCAAGTTGAGGGTGTAGTTCAGCTCGCACCTCCGAGTCTCGTCCGGAACCCCAGCTAGTCTTCGTGACGTCATCGGCATAGGCTGAGCCCTAGCCCTAGCCCGATGTAAACCGGGGTACAACACTCTCTTGAATGTCTATACGGGTTTGAGTCGGTTAAAGGACATGTTTCTATCTAGCACTGACTTAATGATATGGCTTCAAGCGCCCTAAGTTGTTTTGACATGTTGTTACCATTCAGATAACGTTGTTACCTACTAGATGAGGTCATATATATATATTGCGTCGGATGGTTCAATCTTCCGCAGCCAAACCATTATCATCCTCATGAAAGAACAATAGGAGCATGTAGAGATCTTCGAGACATCAAACCAATCATTTAGTCGAGTAATATGCAAAGTTGTTTAATGGACTTGAACTCAACCAGCTAGCACGAAGCTCCTCCTATTGCCTCCAAGCGAATGTATTCTTGATCGTTGATTCAACCCCGCGGAGAACTCCGTAGTATGTACAGTTCAATTCTACAAGTCACTATTACTCCGGAGTACACCTATGGACAGTACTACATACCCAATTTGGGCACTGGGTACGGCGCAAGCCGACAGACACAAGGATGATCGACGATCGTCAGAGAGAAATCCAGGGTTCGGGCGTTCCATAATCCGCCGAACATGGCATGTTTGGTAACCGGTCTTGTGCCAACCTTTTTCTCAAGTGGTAGGGATCACTGACCACCTGGCAGTGTATGTAGTACTACTCTTAGGGAGATGCGACAAGTTCACTGCCAGATATAGCAACTCACGTCCATCCTCAGCGGGTATGGCCTATACAATAGCCTCACAATATACTCTGAAGACTTCATATCGACTATAAAGTATAAACTCAGTCCTAGTCCACAAGATGCATGAGCACCCTGCCGATCAGCACAAGTGGCACGAACTATAGTTCACCGGAAGGTTCAGACTTCAGAGTCAATCTTCAATGCCTATCCGGATGATCTACAACTATTGAAACGCTGCTGCATCTTCTTGTCCTGTTAGTATACTGAGTGAGGAGAGGCTGACACTACGTTTACCTCGTTTGGTAGTCGCTGGTTACGAGCGGCTGATTGGAGCTTATTTTGCCCATCGTCACTTTTCGCGGAAACTATCCCCGACGATCAGCTTGTGATTTCGGTACGGCGTAACGATTTGATTAGGGCTTCACCAGCTACTACATTAGGTTAGAGGGTTCGAGACATGAAGTAGACCTTTTCGGCGTCGCCGTCTCGCCGACGATCTAGCGACTAAATTAGTTGACAGGTTATAGCCGTATGCGCTGTAGATCATTGGATTTGGTCAGGCAGATCCCGGCTGCGGGAAGGTGCATGTGAATCAGAAAAGGAAAAAGCAAAGGCTCTATGCGGAAATAAGGCAGCGTCAATTAGAGTGAGCATGCTCCGGGAGCACTCCTTTGAACCTGCTGAGCACGTTGCCTAAGGCTATTGATCATGAGGCCTGCTCATCGGCTGGCAGATTATGCGTTGCATCCTTTCTCATGCGTACCAGAAGCCAGCAGAGCAAATTGTCGCCATGGACATGCTGCTGCCTATGGTGCCAC
This sequence comes from Aspergillus incahuasiensis, assembly GCA_003719405.1. Lineage (NCBI taxonomy): Eukaryota > Fungi > Ascomycota > Eurotiomycetes > Eurotiales > Aspergillaceae > Aspergillus > Aspergillus incahuasiensis. Next base: position 28,046 of record RHLP01000353.1, read on the forward strand.
TAAGGAGGGAGGTGAGCCTTACATTCCTGATGAGGATAATGATAGAAAATAGAGATACGACTGAATTTCAATCCGGGAAGGGATTGGTCTGCCTACATCCCGATTAGTGATAGATCTTTGACCACGTCCTACGGAGAAGGTCTCACCTGACTGAGGGTATGTCTGAGGTATGGCGGCTAGATTCATTTTGCGTATCTAGCTGAGCCCCGTCAGGCACATCAAAGCAAGAATGTCAGGAATTACTTCCCCAAGACAGTGAACGACACTAGCCACCAGACTCAGCTTTCGTAGTCAAAGATGGTTAGCTTCATTTCGTTTGTAGAAATGCTATTGGCAAGGCAAATTCTCCGGAGTTCTTCAGTAATGGTTGTACAAGCATAGAGCCATGCCGGAGCTATTTTGCTAAGAAATGATGGATTCCTGCATAATGTGCCCGATAACGTACGTCGTCCATGAGAATTGATTCCCCTCCTTGAAGTTGCTAGTAGTATCGAAGCCTGAGATGCTTGAACGACCAGCGCCGATGCAAGACGGTTGAAGACAGGCGGAGGAGGCATGGTAGCGTCAGGGTTTGGAATTAGCGAGGTTAGCCATGTACGGAGTTTAAGTTGGGGAGGGTGAGTTGTAAAGAGGTCAATGCGATTCCAGATCCCAAAGCGCCAATATGCAGCTTGTGTTTCCCTGCTGCAGTGCTCTGACAATGCAAAATATCGTATGTGGCCGAGAAACATGAATTGTTTGATGCGAGTTTCCTGCCTCTGGGTCCCAAGCAATGAAATCAAATCGCCGACTGGCTCAATTTCAAGATTAGATTGGGAACAGCACGATCTGAGCTTTGGGCCGAGATGATGCGGCGTGGAAAAGGTTGTCGTGGTCAACTCTGGGCACCTTACTCCGTACTACTCCGTAGATAAATGCAAAGGACTTTGTCTTTGAGTGTGGACAAGCTGGCAACGGTGCGCGGGGCAGCGCGTCTGGAAGCGTCGGCGGAAAGCGATAAGGCCCAAAGCGGTAAAAGGAGGGACGCTGCTAGAGCCAAAGAGGCCTAGCGGATAGGGATTTAGGTTTGCCCCGGGCGGTCAGGAGAATTTATGGAGAATGGGCCCAACACCCAACAGGGAATGTCGACGATTTCCTCTGATCTTCCCTCAGGGGTGTTGTTGATCGCCTTCAAGCGCCGGGATTTTGTGGACCTCGCTAACACTATTTGTCCATTGGGTGCTCTATCTTTTTCTTTTCTTGAATCATGTTGATCTGTGCTTGCGTTGACAGCAGCAGAAATTCGTTAAGGGATGTCCAAATGTCAACCTTTTTCCTAGTCCGGACAGTGTCTGGAGGTCCGCGGTCCATCGCCAATAATCATGCCAATCGCTTTGAGTCAAACTGCAGGCGCCGAGCCCTGTGGACCAACGATAAGCACCGGAGCACGGGCGTCTCGGGCCCGCGAGCGCAAAGCATTTACTGGTTTCGTTATGACGTTCGCTGTCTGGCCTCCTTCATACTCTAACAGTTTCTGGATTGAGACACGAACTCGCAGTCATGAGCTCGCGCCCCACTGCAGCATCGATCTCTCTGTTTCGCTTGGTGTCCACTCCGGCGAGGGTCAAAAGTTGGGGGGAAGTTAAATAGATTAAGGCCTGTCAGTCGCAGACGTTTTGCATTTATCCGACAATCACCGTTCTTTCGCCAAGGTCTGGACAATGTTATTGCTGGAGGTCCGATCGTGTTGATGCAAATTGCATGAGCGTTCAATTGCGCCGTTGATATTCAATCGGAGGATCCCCAGGGATGCCATCCCAGCGGAGTTATAGGGCCAGCTCTCGGCATGGCTGTTTGGAGTGTAGAGGCCGACGAATCAAAGTTAGTTTTATCTCCTACCGGGATCATGCCCTTGTCATGGCGCGAAAGGGTATTCCACTGCCTTCACTGCCTGCATAATGCAATTTCCTTGGCCCAGTTGCAGCACAAATTACCAATTCGTGAATGATTCAGCGCATGTGCTAACGGTGCCTGGCCCAGTGTGGAAAAGAACACCCTCAATGCTCCTCCTGCCTCAGTCGCAATCAAGGTTGCGAGTATCTTCCTCGCACCTCCTCGCTACCATGGCCCAAGATCAAATCCCGTTCCTCCACGCCGTCTCTCCCTCGATCAGTCAAAACATCGCCCTCTCTCGTCGACCCCGCGTTTATAGTACAGTACCAAGACCTCATGGAGCCCTCCGTTTCCTCGTCTCCGAATAAGGAGCTTAACATCGAAGACCTCGAATTAATGATGCAATGGTGTACTACAACATACCGATCCGTCGCCCGAAACAGCACCGTCGAAAGCATCTGGCAGGCCGTCGTTCCCCGAGAGGCCATGCGCCATCCGTTCCTTATGCATGGGATTCTGGCGCTCTCCGCACTTCACCTCGCCGTTACCAGCGACGGCGACCTGAAAGAGCAATACATTCGAACATCAAAAGTCCACCAGAAACAAGCCCTACTCGGCCTGGCCAAAATAACAGGGAGGCTGAAGCAGCATCACTCGAATGCGGCGTTCACTCTGTCGAATCTCATGATGATATTCTCTTTCGCCCTTCCTGAAATCAAGGGGCAGACACTAGGCCGAAAGCCTGTGGATGAGCTCTACGAAGTCTTTAAGTCAACAAGAACGTCGAAGGACATCCTATGTGACATCACTGAATGGGTAGGGAACGGAGAACTCAAGCCATTGCTCCAGTACGACAAGTCGCAACCGAAGATGCCTGATACCTCTCGACTGGCGATAATGTCGCTAAACCAACTGAACGCAAACCTGGCACGCCAGGATCCTCATCACGACAAGGATCTCTACGACGCCACACTCAAGCACCTGAGCTGTTCGCTAGACAAGGTGTCAAGGGGCGGCGAAACCATGATCGTTGCCTTCCAGTGGATCTTCCAAGTACCAGAAAAGTACATGGATCTCTACCGACAACGCGAGCCCTTTGCTCTTGTGATTCTTGCTCATTACGCCGTTATCATCCATTTCCTTAGGCGGCATTGGTGGATGGGTGAATGGGGCCTCCGACTGGTTCAGGAAATCGGTCAATATTTGGATGCGAATTGGAGAAATTCTATCACCTGGGTGCTTGATGCTACAGGCTACTATATCCCTCCGGCGTGAAAATCCAAGTAGCTTTCTAACCGATCGTCGAATCGCAATTCGTCGGCCACCCTACCGGATGTTGTATAATAGAAGCCCTTACGCCGGATCTCCGGAGAGACACTGGAAGCACCGTCTGGATTCAAGCCCAATCACCGCACTACGTGGTCTCCAGAACCACCGCCAGGATAATCCAACATCACTTACATCTCGGATGCAATCCTACGAAAGGGGCAATGGAATCATGCACCCCCCCTGAGGCGTGCAGCGATTCTTCACGGAACTGTCAATAAGCAAACATCAGACGAGATCATTTGGTGTGCTGGTCAGATTCAACTAAAAAAGACCCATCCGACAAACCCAACCCCACCTAAGCGAAGCCGCCGTGAAGCAATACGTCGAAACGAAATGAGGATTGGCTCAATTCCAGGCGACAAAAAAGCACATTCATCGCCTGAAACATCGCGAGTGCGGCTGCAGTGAGGGTGGTTGGCTTTCAGTTCTTCAGCCCTCTCCTCGCCTCCACCCGACCAGACCGATTGGTTATCAGCCTGCATATGCAGCGAAAGTACCTCGTACGGAGCAGTAATTCGCCTGAAGAACTGTGTGCACTATCTCTATTTGGCGGACTGCTTACATACATCAGACTTGCAGGTAGACTAGCGAGAGAGTCAAAATCAAGCAAACATCTTCAGCAATCCTACATATCCCCCAAAACTAAATGTAGATTTACCTAATACACAAATTGAGGCTAGTTTAGGGCAAAGGATTCATCAAGGGCAATAATAATGTAAAATAAGCATTCGTCACCGGTACGCGGGGCTTAGAAGAAGTAATTATGCGGCTATGCCACTTTGATAAGTCTGTGGGATTTTATTGGAGGCATCACGTTAGTGCTGTTGGAGGGCAACTTGGATAAATTGAAGGGATTCCCTGGTCAATGTAGTATTGAGTTGAGAGCATAAATGCACACTCAACGAGGCCAATGTCATAATAATGCGTGTCAACCGACAATGATCCACTGAAGCGAATCAGGATAATTGGCAGCGACGGCATCGAGAGCCCGTTTCATGGGAGGACAAACGATACTCGAACGATAAGAAGACTGTATTAAAGAAGTAAGCGGCCCCAGTGTAAGGGGTAGCGTGCAATGAACACAAATGGGCAGGGCAGCATATCCCAGTGAAGAAAGACGAACCCAAGCCACCAAAAGCGAGAGAAAAGAAAGAAGAAAAAGAAAACCCCCCAAGCCAAGCCAAATTAGAGCAGTGGTATCAAGCAAGAAGCAAATTATTTCATCAGTTCGACTGTGAGCCTTCGGCCTTCGCATTGCCCTCCTCGATATCGCGCGGCTCGCGCACCGACTTCGATGTGATCACCCGGCGCAACTGCTCCTCGTCCTCGCGGGCCTTCTTCTCCTCCTCCGCGCTGGGGATGTACTGGTTGGCAATACCACCTGTACGAGACAGAAATTAGCAATTGCGATCGCTATGCAAAGAGTGACGGGATAGACGTACCACGACCGGTATGATGCGGCGCCTCTTGGACGCGCCTTGGCGGGGCCTCCACGTCCTGGCTTTCGCGCGCGAGCTCGGGGCGGTCGGGGTCGTTGTGCATCATGTTTCCTGAGCCGCCGCGGCCGGTGGTGTAGACTTCTTGCTTGATGGTTGGCGTGACGAGGTCCTGCGGGGTCGTCTTGCGGGCGTCGCTGGAGAAGATGTTTCCTGGGTGTGGTTGTCAGAGTCGTCGCTCAAGTGATTTATTCTTCAAAGGGAACACAAGGGATTCCCAGGATATGGGAGACTCACCAGCGCCGCCGCGGCCGTGGGAAATGTTTCGAGCCATAGTGATTTTGTGGGGTATGCGACGCGGGCAGAGGCTGAGAGAGGACTCTCGTGTTCGTGAGCGCAGGGGTGCGTTTGACTACAGTGAGGACGATGAGTCGAGTCGCAAATCGCGATGCGAGAAGAGCTTCGCTCAGCTGAGAGGCACAAACAGGGTTATATGCGGGAAGATGTCAACAAAGAGCCGGAGGTGGTATTGTCAAGGAGGGGCCGCGGCCGCTTTCAATCTATGATGATGCGACGGGCGAGCCCGTGCTCAAATGGCAGTGGCGACCGCAGAAAATTCTGAACCATGAATGACTCGGCACTGGCAGCCAAGAATGCTCCATCAGCCCAACGCAACAGGGAATTTGTTTTGTCCAAGGCTCTTGCCCTCTTGCGTCGTCTTCTACTGGTTTCGCTCCAAGAGAGCCTGCGCGCGCTCTCTGGTCTCATGATCCACGCCCCTTTGCGAGCAGTTCGGGCCTCGGGCATCGCAGGGCTGATCACAACATCTGCTCTTCGACCTATGCGCCATTGTTTACGAGACAGAGAGCGGACTGGTGTCCTTCAAATAAAGAACCTTTATTACCCGCAATCAACCGGAGCGCACATGCTGCCTAGTCAAGAACACGACGCGCATGGCAAATCTCACTATGTGAGAAAGCCAAGAAGTACATGGCTGAGCAGTGTGTGGACATCAGAGGGCGTGAGGTTCCGATTATCCAGCAAGTACTTTCTTGAAGCATGTCGCGGGATGGTCACTTGAGGAAATACTACGATTCAAACCATTGCACTATCGACTGTCCAGGGGAAGCCACCTGACTGTCACCCGTGACAAGCCCAGAATGAACGTCCTGGATAGCGTGGATAGGAAGATTTATGCTTCCGGCCTTATGGATAGCTTAATCGTCCGCTCGGAGTCTAGTGATCGGTTTTATGTGTCTGTGAAGAAAAGTAAGCTGCCTGTGTCTTTTTCCATAACCTGATGTCATGGAATGCGAATGGATTTGGGTCACCTAAATAGCCACCGAAAGACTTCTCGACTGGTTCATAATGGGGTATCTGAATGGGCTTTGTTCACTCGCATGTCTGTCCACCCGTCACTCGAAAATCTCAAAGCAAAAATCAACAGACCAATGGGACGCAGCTGTGATGAGCGCTGAAAACGCCCTTGCTGCACTGAGAAGCGCAGACCAATTTGCCGAAAGGTTTGAGTGGGACAAAGCTGAGACGACCGCCGAAGAGGGAGTCCTTTTACTTAAAAAGAGGTTAGAAATGCTTCACTAGCAAAGCTTTTTTTTAGAATCATACTAACCTCCAATCTTGACAGTGTTTTAGAGCTACCAGCAGGAACAATTGTTCAACAAGATCTGAATCCTGCTTGTGAGCAATGGCCTTTGTGTTTAGAAGAATCTTTGATGCAGGATCATTGGAATCTTATATTCCGTTGATGAGCATTACTTCATCGCCCGAGGATCTTGGCCTAGTTTTGATATCCTTCTGCAGGAATGACTTTTGCAAACGACTCCCAGGAATGGTATAATCGTATCCCACCGACAGTACCCGCCGTTACCATGGTTTGCTGTTCATCTGCCCCAAGCAGAGCCCGGACTGGAATGACAAGGCACAGAGGATCTCCTTGACCTTTTTCAATTAGGCCGCAAATAGTTGGACAAATTAGTGATTCAGCTTAGCTTTCTTTCTATACTCATTGAGAACATGAGAACACCTTGCTCTTTAACTTAGGAAAATTTAGCTGGGCTGGCTACCTCTATGCTCTGCAACCTGTACTTAGGTGGGCTCCAACTTCTTCCTACAATATCCAACCGCAACCGCAGGGACCAATATTACGGAGTATTTATGTATTAGACCCATGATTTCCCTGATCAGTAAGCCCTACAGGCCTCCAAAGCGAGTGGTCTAAAAGCAAGAACACAATTCATCGACATATATATTAGAAATACGAGGTTCCCATCATTCATCCCACCGTTATTTTTCCAAAAAGGGGGGCGGTAAAACGCCTATGAGGACAAAGCAGCCATCCGATCTGGCTCGGCCACAGCTTTACGCCAAAGGCACAAGGCAGTACCATCAGGTCAATGGCCCGGCTTAATTGAATTCATAGAGACTTACTGCGCCGACAACGGTCCATAGGCATGGAGTAGACGTAGACGAGGTAGAATGCTACGCCGTTGGCGCCAACGAAAAGTTGCACAACAACCGACGACAACGGTCCTCCAGCCCTCCACAGACTCCCCGAAGCCTCCGTCACTGGCATCCGAGCCGCCATATTTGTCAGTCTTCCAAGGTGCAACTGTAGAACGACCTTGTCGCTCTTCTTGATTTCGGGTTAATATCGGCCATTAGGGAATATTTCCAGGCCTACTCGCGCGAGCTTCCACAAAGGTCAGTGCATTAGTTAGGGCTTTCTTCATTGATGCGCGCCGTGGGTCATGTTAACAATGGCTACAGCATGTTCCAGGGTTCGAATTTTGGCGGAAAGTGTTTTCAAGAAGCGTAGTTTGTGTCCCAGACGCATGGTTCAGGTTGTCCTGTTCCTCAGTTGATGCGGGGAGCCAGTGTGGCTGTGGTGAACGGCTTTGAGTGAAAGGCATCCCGATGTGCTTTCTTCCCCGGATTATACCATCTCATTAGCATATGTCTGAAAGTAATCAGAACAGGCGCCTTAGACGTTCCCAATAGAGCCCTTAGCCCTGCCTGACTCCAGCCCAACCGCTACTCCCACCCCCCCAAACACACCTGCGCCCAGCAACACCCGTATTTCGGACCACGGCCTGGGCCAAAATAATCCCGGAGCCTACATTATCTGAGGCTCTGCCTAAACGGTATCGCGAATCTAGATCCCCTTGCTTGTTTGCCTAGCCAGCTCACATCGAAACCCGTTCTGCCCAGTGATGGCGGTGTCGGTGCAGAGCGGGTGTTTTGCGTCAAGGGACTCGTACGTAGGCTTGCTTGTGTCCAAGCAATAGGGCTGGGCTGTCAAGCGCCGTCCTTGGGAACCTGGGCGTTTGTTATTTTGCGGCTTCTAGAGACTTGAGTTTCAGCTGCTCCCCAGGGCAGGCAGCACTGCGAAGCACCATCAAGACCTGGTAGGAACGCTCCGATCAGGACGAACTGTTTGCTGCGCGCCGAGAGCATATTTAGCTAGGGCAGGAAATGTAGATGGATTGCTGTAATATGGTCGTCGTGGTAGATACACAGATATAGGCAACCACATGCGCATGCATGCATGCTAATGCTGTCTGTATACGTATAATAAAAGGTCTTATTTATATAAGTATGATAGCAGTGACAGAAAAAAAGTTAAGAAGCGCCCTGACAGGGGCTCGAACCCTGGACTTTGCGGTTTACTTGGCAGAATTTCACCGCCTAAAAGCCGCACAATCTACCAACTGATTTATCAGGGCGTCTTTCTTAATGCTGACAAATTTTGAAAGACATATGTACATACAGTGAAAATTTCAATATTACCCACAGATTGCTCCTAATTGAACAGGTTTCTAGGTCATGCTATGGCTACACTTTTCGTGCCTTGGGAACCTTGTCGGCTTTATCCTGACCAGTGGGGGTCCAATATCCACTCAGGAATATGCCTCGATCTATAAGCGTCCATAGAGCCCTTGAGCCTTCCCCTTCATAGATGTGGAACACGAGTGAGCCGGTGAATGAGGGTGGCGTCCGGACCTGTTGCTGCTAGGTACGCTAGGACATGCGGTACAAAAACCCTTGGCACTAGGTACCTAGGGCTAGGGGCCAATTAAGGATCCAGTTCTGATATTCGAGATTCTGTATTACACAGATCTTATGGAAACAAACGCTTCTAGGCATCCGTGTCGCCTCTACGAGAGCGCAATGGAGCTGGAATAGCGGCCCGCAGGCACCGATAGTTGCACGCTTGGTAGAGGCTAGGTAGACAATCCAGTACCTACAAGTACCCGCCTCGTCTCTCTCCTCTCCTCCTCCCTCTCTTTTTTTTCTTTTAAGCATTTTGATGATATCTATTTGGCGAGTATTCTAAGATTTATCGTAGACTATTCTTCATTTAGCTGCCATTTAGATGCGAGTCTTCTCTTTCATTACGGCCGTCATCTACTATGGGCGGCTTAGTTGATATATCTGAAGAGATTACACCCGATCAGGTCGGTTGGCATGGGAAGTACGTATCTATCTACTTGGCCATCTATTACGCCGACAAGGACTAAGACATCAGGGCAAAGTCTGGCCGCGTTTGCTGATAAAGTGACAGATACGCAATAAGGCACTCGCGAGGCTTGACGTAAAAAGTTAGCCATCTTAGCGGAGCGATTATTTTTCAATGTTTCACTGGCTCGGCGTAAAGGGCCTCACCGTCGCATATAACTTATCTAGCTTCGCCCTTTCCTGCCCTTTGCAATTGCAGTCAGACTGGTAGTCTTAAGTACGACCGCTCAAGCGCAGCTCTTAAGCCTAGGGGCACGTCCTTGTCACTAGCAAGACCTAGAGCCATCTGGGCGGCCTTCAGGCCTGATGGGACAAATACGGCTCCTAGAGGTCTGTAGACGACGACACCCTTTGCAACGTTGAGCATGCCTTGCGCTAGAAAGATCGCACCCTGTTGTAGCGATATAGCGTCGGTACCATTTTTACCGTCTCCTGTACGTCCGGACGGTCATGGCTATGGTCATGGCCACGAGTGTACATTACAAGACTAAGGCGATGATGATTGTAAAAGCATAAATCCGCCGTTAGTACCCATGAAGCATAACTGGGCCTATAGCCACTCCTAGAGGAGTCTTGGAAGCAACGGCATGCAAATGCACCGGGGACCTTGAGTTCGTGTAGTCTTGCGCGAGTCTGATCGCAACTGATGCGGGCTGTAGTGTACAGGCTCAAGAGCCCTGCTTGGAGACGGGAAAGACTCGTTTCGGGCGTAGGATTCCGGTGGTTGGTATTGTGGGCTATGGGATTCGTAACGCCGCTCCGATACAGGCCTGAGACTGTATACCTGACCCGGTGCAGGATGCCCGGGGCCCAAGAGAGGCAATGGAGCACTCTCTGTTCGGGGATTGGTACATCGAGCTCGTTATTGATTAGGTCTCTTCATTCTGTGGAACTGAAGCCAATGTTAGGGTTGAAGAGTTCCTCAAGAAGCTTTTGCTAGGACATGGTCAGCGTGTGTTTAGTTGAGTAGATCTTCAAGAGAAGCAATGGACCCTGCCACTGGACCGCGCACTGGGAACAATACCCAATTCTCAAAGTCATCTCTGGGCGGAATGGGCCTGCGAGCCTTCGAAATCTGAGCTGCACCCTCCGCATGGCGTGTCTATTAGATCTCCCAGGGATCATGCATGCTCTGTGGATGAATCGACAGGCCCTGCTAACAACCGTCGTTTTCTTTGTATAATAGAGGGCTCCTATCTGGACAGTCAGAGGTAGTCCCACAGCGTAGAATGTTTTCTGCCTTACAAGCTTCCGCGGGGTCATCTAGACTCACCCGCGAAGCTTCCAAGGCTCGCGAGTACTTTGCACGTACCTCGATTGAGATTTTTTTCCTGCAACAGAAGGCCAGGTGAGTCATTACAAGTGCATCAACAGTAGCGTCTAAAGCACTATGGACGCCGAAACGAGCCAGAACTCTTGCGATGAACTCGCCATATGCCCAGCGTAGATTTCATCGCAGGTCCGTTGTAGATGTCATAGTGGATATCGGGGATTATGCCAGGATGGTGATGCTGTTGCTCGGAGAGTATACGACTGGGAAGGAGACTAGGCCGGGCTCAGCCGCTACCAAGTCATTCTTCCTAAGGCTGGGGCTTGAGCTGGAGTGTAGCGGGAACCGACTGCACACGACCGCGAGAGAAAAAATCAAGAGAACGCTTCTCGGCACCAGTTGCTGCAAAGGAGGCTCTTGGTGTGTAGACGACGATGGGCATGTTGCTGTGAGCGGAGGACTGGCCGTATTCGCAGAGTCGTCTCGAGAGCGTGCATTTAGGCATGCTGGGCGGGCCTCGTCGCATTGTATTCGGCAAGCTCAAGCGCAGTTAGCCTCCGAATCACATTTCAACAGAGATGAAGAGGCGCAGACTTGCAGACAAGACACCCCGAGCGAATCTTCGTCGGGCCAAATCGCAGCGGGCGTGGCTTTTTAGTCATGGTGCAAGAAGATAGTAAAATGAGTCGTGTGTTGGGCATGGGAGGTCGGAGAAGAGACAGGAAGCTTGGGCTCGGAAATAAACTGAGTCTCGGGGCGCGGGGCAGGATAGTCTCCTGCTTCTAGGTAGTGACTTAGCCTCCGAGTCTTCAGAACGCCCATGTACGTAGATCTGCTGCTCTCAATTGGTTACGGTGGGTGTTACATAAGATATCGAATCACTTTGCAGGCCTCTAGTAGAAGCAATGTCATTCAATGTATGTGTTTATCTAGACTGACTATGAAATCTGCATGGGGTCGGTAGACGGCCATCTCGCGTGGAACCTGTTGGACATGGCCACTACCTCAACCGCACATCCGTGGCGCCAGTATACTTCTTTATGTCCTGAACAAGGTCCTTTGCAGCAGTAAAATACCCGCGATCCTTTACATCACTTCCTCCGAAAAGCAAGCCAACCACATCTCTGCCAGCTGTGACGAGCGAGCCCGAGTCTCCCGGTGCCACAACAGTTTCGTCCTTGCCAACGACAATGGTATGTTCCATAGTTACAACCACGTCTTCGCGTCCGTTGACTAGGGATCGCGAGACCCTGCACTCGCGCAATCCCCCATACCACCCACTGGTGGCGCCAGACTGGGGTCCCACCTTGAAGAGGGTATCGTTGTGCTTGACGGCGTTGAAGTTGAAATCAATCAAAGTATGATCGTCTGGGAGTATGTTGTATCTTTCGGTACGGGCAGGTATCTATGAGGTAACCGTCAGTTAGTTTGGTGGTTCCTTTCCTCCAGTAATAGGACATTACATATGCCTGCTTACCTTGTTGCTACCGGCCACTCCAGCACGGGGCTTGACCAAGGCCCAATCCAGATTGGACGTCTGGTCTTCGAGATATGCGCTTCTGCCGGCGTTCCACCCCGGCGTATTCCTACTGACCCTGAGGCCTGAGGCCGCTATCACACGGCCAAAGACGTAGTCTTTTCTCTCAAGCATGGATTTGTAGGTGGACTTCATCGACTGATATCGGGCAATTCTGCGATGCATCATGTCCCAAGTTTTCTGGTCGCGGTATTCAAGCTCGATCTCTTCCTCCACGAACAGTGCAATTCTTTTGTAAGCGACCGACTCAGTTTCCACTGCAATGTATTTATCCAAACTGTCTAGGCGATCTCGGATGAAGGTCTTCGTGGGAGCGTCGACTTGAAGGAGTTCCGGCGCCCTGCTAGCCCCAAATCGAACCCCGTCCCTCGTCCAGCGTTCAACATCTGGTATAAAGTTAGTAATCCACCAATATCATTCCCTTTGATGGGATTACTTACCAAGAGCGTCTGTCTTCGTCATTGACGACACGTCTGGTATTACGCAATGAGTGCATGTAACCCCGTATGCCTGCCATTCCGTGTCTTTCCAACGCAGTTCGAGCCACCCTCCAAATGTTGCCGTACCATACTGGGCGCTGTGAGGGCGGAGGCTCGTGCCTGGGCAGATGTCGGTGATACTCTCTTCTGTTGCGATTGTTCCAGCCGGTGCTGGTTGCGATGGGCTCTCCCTGGCGCCCAGCCAGAGCGTATCCCAACGTACTAAGATGCTGATATCACCCATCTCGTACCGATCTAAGACGCGAATGACGGCCTCGCGGAGATCTTGCCAGTTCGTTCGTACGCCCGCATCAACCCCCACTAAGATCGTGACGGGACATTCCCGCCTGTTCGCGCTCATGCCAACTCTATAACACCCTACACTATACACACCTCGTAGGTTGATACTGTTGATAACATCCCGGCTAACACGGACCCAATTGGACCAGATCCGGTCAGTAGGATGACACGGGAAGATGCTGGGCTTCTGGTCAAAACGCCGGTCAATGATTTCAACCACCACATCGAGGATCCCGTTGCTGGTCAAGTATTGCAAGATACGCCGAGCAGCGTCGATCCACCCTCTTTGGGTAGGGTTCCCGCGTTCTGCGTAAATCAGGACAGTAAATCGGATATTAGGCTGCGGCCTTGCGAAGGCCGAGCGGCGCCCACAATAGCGAATCTCCCTAACCCGAACACCGGCGTTGGTGGCGGTGTTCCAGATATTCTGCATGTGCCGCTTTTGAGGGTCTTGTAGGGCCCTGTGTTGGGCTATGTCAGAGGGGATGTCCGTGATCGTCTCCACAGGTGGCTGGCAGAGGGCCGGACCACCGGCTCGGAAATCCTCCTCTATAAAGCGGTCAAAAGGCAAGAAGGCAGCTTCACTGGGAGATGAGGAGCGGTTAGATCGCCGGACCCGAGTGCTGGGTTCCGAGGAGGATGAGGAGGAGGAAGTTCCGGAAGAGTAGAGTATTTCGCCATAGGAGGGGGGCGCGATCAGAGGGTTGGGGTAAAACGTAAGAGTAGCCATTTTGGCTTAGGCAAAGGAGACAGAAGGAGAGGAGGATGAAGGGCTGAAATAGCTGGACCGGCCAGCTGTATGTTAAAAGAAATTGTGTATCGTGAACTCGTTCGCAAGATGGAGGAAAGCTGAGGAGAAGATGATTTTTCGAGGCTCAGAAATCAAGATCTGCAGACTAAGTAGAAGAAAAACTAAATAATATAAACATACTTGGCTTACTTATTGAGTCACAACTATAAGCTTTTTCTTGACCCGAGTTTACTTTCACAGCTCGAATGCTTCACCATACTAGTGAAGTCAGGCCTGACCCATCAATAGACCACACAATGCTAGCAACACAGTCGCCATTCACCATAAGTCAGAAGTTAGCTGTCTAGAGCGCGGAATTCACTACTAGGTTGTCACTTCCTGCTTCAGTTACTGCTAGCATTGTAGCCCAATGAGCAGGTCCTTATGCAATGAAAATCTTAGAAGTAATACTGTTGTATTAAGCTAGGTTGATTAGATTTAATAGAAATAATGGTTTTGCTTAGGTTCTGCTCGTGGCTCTCTTCAGGGTCTCTCAAGGCAGCATAGGCATTTGCGTTGGATTTGGGGATGCGAAAGGCGGTCTCGACGGAGGGCTTGCTGAGCACTTATCCCATACTTTAAAGCACTGCATCGAACAATTTGATATCGTTACCAAATCAATAACAAAAGAAAACATCCCACAATCATTTTCTCACTTCGAACAAAAGAAGCTCAACCCAGCATGAACACCACCTCCAGAGTAGACTGGCTTCCGGGGGTATCGGCAAAGTGATCTCATCCCCTCGCAGGCTTGAGGGTAACTCGACATTGGCGGCTGTGTCTCAGGCGGAATTTCGTGCTCAACACAGTCAACAAGAGCCGTCATTGCATTCAATGGCTAAGGCCCAGAGCCTCCATTGCCATGGCCGACGCTAGGTGCCATGAACAAGCGGAAGAAATCATCGACGGCAGAGGAGTTGTTGAAATGTCCTTGCACGGAATCGTAGAAGTGCAGAAGGTTGAGCGGCTTTATGAGCTCGTCGTCTGACTGTCCTCATTTTGCACGCTCCCACTAGCCTCACGTCGATTCAAGGGCACCGCAGTCGTGTCCGAATGCCTAAAAGTCGTAATTCCCACTCTTGAAATCCTCAATTGCGATGGACAGTTTGGATCAGGGCAAGCGATTATTGAATCCGTCGTCATCCAGTCGTGCTCGTGTGTCTTGCGCTGTTTCGCAGCAAGCAAAGGGAGGATCGCCGCTGTAATATATATCAGCAACCAACAATATACATGTATTAGGGAGGATGAAATCCGGGGGAAAGAAAACAAGGTACCCAAACTATAAATACTAATTCCTTGACCCGGTGGAAGATGCATCATTTCGCCCTTCAACGTAAAGTAGTCGCCCTTCTTCGCCCCGCATAGTACGCGCTTTCCCTCGGGACAAATCACCTCGACGCGGAGGTCGTATAGCTGGAAAGAGTCGTCGCTAGCCATGTTCATATGGACTTTGATGTTGATGTTGAGAGTATATAGTTCCTGCAGCGCGATGAGGGTATACACAGGAATGTGAAAGTTGAGGTTATCAGTCGCGGCACCGGCGATCTACCTACCTACTCCAACTATCGGGCTTTTGAACGCCGGCGCCACAATTTACTCCCTAGCTTGACCGATTTGGAGACGAAGAGATAAGGTGCCAGAACTCTGACACATGGCACGCTACGCTACTACTTATATTATCTGGGAGCTGCGGAGACATCTTCAATTCCAGACCACAGAGCTCACCGAGTCGCCACAATGGCTTCACCCAAAGACGAGAAGAGTGTCGACACCACGACGGCCAATTTGGAGGCGGGCCTGGTGCAGGGCGACCAGGAAGAGATCAGACGCGACCTCCAGAGCAGACATATCAACATGATAGCGCTTGCTGGGATGATCGGGACGGGTCTATTCCTTACATCGGGACAGGTCATTGCAGTTGCTGGACCAGCTGGCGCGTTCCTTGCGTACATTCTCATGGGCTTTGTGACTGCTGGAGTCTCCTACACAACCGGTGAAATTACCTCGTTCAGCCCCTGGACAGGCGCATTCGTCCGCCACGCGACCAAATTTGTCGAACCGGCCCTCGGCGCAGCGACAGGATGGAACTTTTGGTATACAATGTGCATTGCGGGCCCAGCAGATGTGGTGGCCGCATCGAACCTGGTCCAGTACTGGCGCACCGATATCAATGTCGCCGTCTGGGTCTCTGTTTTTGGATTCTTCATCGCGGCAGTGAACCTCTGCAATGTACGTCTGTACGGAGAATCCGAGGTCTTCTTTTCGTCCCTGAAAATCATGCTCATCATCGGTCTGATCATTGGAGGAATCGTCATCAATTGCGGCGGTGGACCAGATGGAAAGTATCTTGGGTTCACATACTGGGATAGTCCCGGGGCATTCAACGAGTATATCGCCTCTGGAGCTACAGGGCGGTTTCTTGCGTTCTGGAAGGTCCTCCTCACGTCGGCCTACAGCTTTGGTAACATCCAGATTGTAGCTATTGCAGGATCGGAAACGCGCAACCCGCGCGTGGTGATCCCCAGCGCGACGAGGAAGACCTTTCTGCGAGTCTTTGTCTTTTACGTGCTGAGCATTTTTATCGTCGGACTTATTGTGTACGTTCCCCCAGACACTTCTTGGGAATCAACATGAGAAATAACTAATATAATATAGTCCCTCCAACGAACCCTCCCTGACAATCTCAACAGGAACAGCGCAACAATCCCCGTTCGTAATCGCCTTCACACGCGCAGGCATCTCCGTCCTCCCACACATAATCAACGCCGTCGTCTGCACATCAGCCGTAAGCGCTGGGTCCGGCTGCATCTTCATCGCGTCGCGAACCCTCTATGGCCTCAGCCGCGACGGGCACGCCCCGCGCTTCTTCCAAAAGTGCAACCGCTTCGGGACACCCTTTTACGCCGTGGGGTTATCGTGTGCGTTCCTCCCGCTGAGCTACATGACCCTGGGCAGCGGGGCGTCGGTGGTCTTTGGGTGGTTTGTGAATATCACGACTGTGGCGGGGTTGATCGGGTGGGTGGTTATTCAGGGGACGTATTTGAGGTTTTATTATGGGCTGAGAACGCAGGGGTTTGATCGGAGGGGTGAGCTACCCTATACCCCTTACTGTTAGACTTTGAACTTGGGCTGCTGTGCTGACTGGACTCGATTACTGTAGACCTGCCGTATCGGAACTTCCTCCAGCCGTATGCGGCGTGGGCGACGCTGTTTATGGTTGTCATGATTCTTATCTTCTCTGGTGAGCTTGCCCGACATATCCTTACTGAGCGGAGTGCTTACTGAGTACACAGGCTACGACGTCTTCACAAAAGGGAACTTCACGGCGTCGGGTTTCCTGACTTCGTACCTAAACATTGGGATCTTTGCAGGTATCTTGCATCGTTCACTGTCATTCAGGGCCATATACTTCACGACACTAACAAAGGCAGTTCTATACATCTTCTTCAAATTCTATCTCAAGTCGAGGACCGTACCGCTCAAGGAAATTGACTTTCAGTCCGAGTTTGATGCGATCGAGCAGGAGAAGGCGTCGGGGGAGTATGTGCCGGAGCCGGAACGGGTTTGGTGGAAGAGGTGGATTCATTTGTTCTAGATCCATGTCAGGAGTCCCTATATGTGAGGCTGCTGGTCAAACAATAACGATGTGATCCGGTCAATGATGTTCAAGCTATGATCGTGGCCAAACTTTGACCGAATAGTACTCCGAAGGGAGCAAGTGAGGAGCGTCGTTGTGCATCATGACCCTTAAAAGGTATCTCTTAGTTCAAGATAGGGTTGACATCACATTCATCCATCTCATCTTTACTCTTATACATCTTTCAATGAGCAGACTGCGTCTTTCTTCAGGGCTTTTCCGGCCACGTTAGCCTCCCAGTACCAGTAGTTCCCTCCTATCATTCAAGTTAGGCGGGTGAGGAAGGCACGAACAGGAGACGCACTTTCCCATCATGTGAGAGGAAGGAAGGGCTTGGCCGTTACCGGTAATTTCTTCCTTATGCCTGTATTCGAGATTGAATATGATATATTGAGGAAGGTGCGACTGAGCGCGCCCTAAAAACGGAATAGGAAGGTACCCCCCAGCCAACCGAGTCCCGAGCTCAGTTAAATACTCGAGCTACAAGATCATCGATACTCCCCACCGCAGTCACCCATACTCTCAAACATCTCCTTTCTCGAACTCCTCTTCAAGATTTCCTCAATTTGCTTCCGATCCTC
The DNA here is from genome assembly GCA_003719405.1 of Aspergillus incahuasiensis. Classification (NCBI taxonomy): domain Eukaryota; kingdom Fungi; phylum Ascomycota; class Eurotiomycetes; order Eurotiales; family Aspergillaceae; genus Aspergillus; species Aspergillus incahuasiensis. The sequence goes on from RHLP01000353.1 coordinate 45,813, forward strand.
CTCATCAAGCGACCACCCCAAACTCGCCAAACTCTCTCGAGACTGCTCGCTAACTCCCATCCGCGCACCTATAATAACCGCTCCAACACACGGGAAATCCAGCACCCACCGTGTCGCCACATTGGAAACACTAACTCCATGCTTCCGAGCAATCCCGCGTAGGACGAGCAGGAGTTCCTGGAACAGATCCCAGCCGCCCCAGCTCCGGATCATGGCGTAGTATTTTCGTTGGCTGGGTGTTGTGGATTCACCGTAGAGGTCTGGAGCGGATTGTCCAATCCATTTCTCGGCGAGGAGGCCACCGAGGAGCGTGCCGTAGGTGAGAAGTTTAATGTTGTGCTGTGCGCAGAAGGAGGCCATTTTTATTGTTGGGCGGGAGTCGATTAGGGAGAACTAGCTCAGTCGTCAATAGGCCACGAAGCTGGAGAAGAGGCATATCAAGAGGAGAGCACTAACCTGTACCTGGTTGCTGACTATCTTGGCACCGCTCTCCACAACGCGTTGCATGTGCTCTGTGTCGAAGTTGCAGAGACCCACCTGCTTCACGCGTGAGTCTGCCTGGAGGTATTGCAGTGCTTTGATATATTGGTCGTCGTTATACTGTTCATCGTTAGTTCTGAGACCATATATCCCGAATAATACTACGTACAAACTGCCAGTGAAACTGCAACAAGTCAAGTTGATCCGTATTCAATCGACGGCATCGCTCGCTGACATTTGCGCGCACGGCCTCCTCTGTGATAGTCATCGGATGGAAGATGCAGTACTTTGTGGCTGCAAACATTTTATCCGAGTAGCCGCTCGAAGAACGATACCGACCCTGTCCTACCAGTTAGCACAGCGCGCCGGAGATAGGGTTACGGAGCAAGACACACAAATATAATTTCCGCATCGCCATAGTGATCCGCCATATCGAACGCTGTGAGCCCGTACTGCACACAGCTGGAGAACTGATCCATCATCTTCGACCGCGACGCCGAACCCCAGGCCGGACTGGAAAGTTGCCATAGTCCGTTGAAGATACGAGGCAGAGTCAGCCCATCCAGTGTAAATGTCTCCGGGATCACTTCAGGAGCAAGTTTCTCCCGCGGACTCGCAACGGGCTCCGAAAGGCCAGGATTTAGAAGTGAATTGAGCGAGTCACTAGCTCGTTCAAGCACAAATGGCTGCTTGTGAGTCATGCAATTTTCTCGATACGCCAAAACCGCTTGATGGAGTACAATGACCGGCTCTGCTTCCTCTGCTGAGAGTTCTCGTGTCCCCGTGGGTGAGAGGAGTGTCTTTTGAATTGCTGTGAGTGCCTGAACAATGTCGCCATCCACGGCAGCGATGTCATTTTGAAAACCATCGTCTTTGGAAACCGTGAGTCCTGAAAACTGTTGCACAATTTGGACAAGGAGTGGAAGTGCCTCGTAGCATATGCCGCATCCAACCATGCAGCAAATGCGCCGCCGGAGGTCTTTGAAAGAGGGTGCTGTGTAAGACGTTCCATCATCTTGCTTCGCAATTACTGTCATGCTTTGAAACTGTGAAGCTGTTTCGTTCAAGTAGCTTCGCGTTTGCTCTTCAAAGATCGGTGTCGCCATTGGCTGTGATGATAGGACCCCGCGCATGACCGCGCGTAAACCTTCAAGCGAGAGGTTAGCGATGATTGTATCGGTCATCATGTTGACATGAGCCGTTTTCCCCTTTCCGCCGGCCATATTTGCAGTTATGCTCGGCTCTGGTCTGTTTCAATTGCGCTGTGTCAAGGCTCGCCTCTCAGAGTCTCACCGAATCGCGCAGTCACTGTAGGTAGATGGAGATAAACTGGCACAGCTTACCTACGCCCGATACCGACCTGATAGAACCCTTTGCGCTAACTGCCGGCGTTCAAAAAGCGCCGGTGACTCCAAACCTATCGACCTTGTTAGGAGGCCGGTTCCCCACCTTCTCCTACTCCAATCTTCTCCACTCAACTGCTCGTGCGATAAGCTGGGACCGGAGTCATTTGTTCACGGTGCACTTGTGGCGAGTGCAAAGTAAAGATGCCGGAGAAGCAACAAATCAAAGCATGCCTGGCATGCCGTAAGGTGAAGATGAAATGTGTGACAGGTGAAGGGGGCAGTATATGTGATCGATGCTCGCGCAAGTCGCTCCCATGCATCGTTCGCGAGCACTGTCGTGGAAGGAAGCTAGGAATGCGGTATGCCCTCTCGGGAAGAAGGCATGCTCTATGAATTCAATGCTAATGGCAGGTAGACTAGCAAGGAAGGATGCACGGAGACCTGCGACGACAACTCCCAGTCGACCAAGAGTCGATTTCTTTGGCGAATGTGACTCATTCCAACCGCAGAGTCTGCTGAGCCACAAAGCTATGAAGGGGAGGTTCTCGCTGCGGAATATTCTCAGCGTTGACCATGGAGTGGAGAGCAGGTCTCCTGTTCCTGTCTCGGAGTCGATCTCACTAGACGACCCCGTCGTGCTCGGCCTGATCAACACGCAGGTTGCCGCATGGTTGCTGGAATAGTACGTCAACACCCCATCCACGACCTTCCAGTCAGTATCCTAAGAGAACCAGCTTCATGCAAAAGATCAATCCCTACATAAGCCAACTCGACCCTGCGCTGCACACATTCAGCTTCCTCCGCATATCTCCGTTCCTATTGACAACCGTCCTCGCCGCCGCAGCAAAAGCATTCGAGTCATCATTATATGCAGACCTAAACGCTCACGCCGAAGCCCTCTTTGCGACCTCCTTCAGGCGCGGCGACAAGTCCACCGAGATCATCCAGGCAATCCTCCTCACGACCTACTGGAAAGAGCCGAATGACACTCGGGCCTGGACATCTGTCGGCCTTGCGATCCGCATCGCGATGGATCTGGGCTGGCATAAGCTTTCGCCGACGGCGAGTCAAAAGGAGGGCTTGACAGAGCACCAGCGGAGGGAGATCCGGAATGTCGAGAGGACGTTCTTGGTCCTCTTCGTGTACGACCGCAGTCTAAGTCTGCAGACGGGGAAACCGTGGATGATTGAGCGCAATAAGTTGATTGATTCCGCCGAGACCTGGTGGCAGGATCCGTTGTCTTCGCCGAATGACCAGCTTCTGTGTAGCTTCATCGCTCTGCGTTTAATCATGGCGGACACGTTCGACCTTCTCAGCCCGTCGAAGGCCCCAATTGCCCAAATGGAGCGCCTGCTTAACATCCTCAACAACCGAACTGAAGCCTGGCAAACCAGATGGCTGACTAGAGTATCTTCATCAACAGGTAATCCCTGTCACGCCTTCCTCATAAAGCTCTACGGCAACCATGCCCGCCTGCAACTCTTCTCCCTCCCACTCCACGAAACACGCTGCCAGACATCCGAGCAAGTCCCTGTAAATGATATCAAGTCATTCTGGATGAGCTTACAGAACGCACTGGCGATGCTCCAGCTTGTCTCAGAGTCGTCGTCACTACTCTATCTTGCGCAGGATTCCGTTCATGTTATGGTTGCTTATGCGGCGATCTTTCTTATCAAGGTACGATTTCATGTTCCTCGTATTTTCTTCAACTGGTTGACGACGAATGAGAAGATTCTTCTGTCCTCGCCTGTGGCCGTGATCTCGGAAATAGGATCTACGGCGACAAAAGCGATCCGTGATGCGGCCAACACATTCACTTCATTATCCGCGCCGCCAAACTCGAGTTGTACATATCAAGCGCGGTTCCTCGAGAAGATTCTCCTCGAATACGCCCGCATTAGGAATAATCAGATGGAGACGCCGAGGCGACGGACGCACCCCTCGACCTTCGCATCGGGTCCTCCTGTCCAGGACCTAGCTAGCACACCGGCAGAGTTGAGACTATCTCTAGGCTTCATGCTGGAGGGAAAGCAGACACAGCCGGAACAACAAACATCAATAGCTTCGAACTCAGAGCTTCATGTCGATGCGGCAAATGATGAATTCGCGTCTTTTTTGGGAGATGAAGGCGTTTGGGATGACATCTTTGCTGTCGCAGGGTTTAATTTGCAGGAGGGGGTGTTTTCTTGCTAGATGTGATATCGTTTCGGAGAAACCCGTCTGTTTCGCGTTGCTTGAACGTATATTCAGGATCCATTGATGGCACGAAGGTGCTAAGCAAACCTGGGGCTGCCTCATTTCCTGGATATCTCACGAGGCTGAAAGTGGATACCCTTGTGTTGCCATTCGTGCGGGACAGCCAGGTTACAGTTTCAGTACCCTAGGGTGCTAGATACGTTGTAGGAGCCGGGAATCTGCAGGACAGGCGAGGATTTTTGGATATCGCGTCCACAGGAGATTATTTGTCCGTGAGAGGAGACGCCCGTCGTGTCCTTCAGAACGCGCTCTGTAAACGCGGGCTGAGATTGCGAAAGTTCCTCGAGTATGGCCTGAAGCTTTCGATGCCTGAGGGGTGTTGCTTTTATAAGTATTCTGTGTTTATGAATGCTTTTTGGATTGTCATACCCACGTGTAAGTTGCATGCCTTGGGTTGAGAGATGAAGCGTATGCTAACAAGTGCAGTGCTTATCATTGACATGTGTCAAGGCCAGCGCCAGGTCTTTTGCGGACTTGAAGAAGGTAAAGGATGCTGGAATCACAGTAAATGGGACGGCGAAAAGAACTCTGTGAAGTAGGACTAGATTTGATGTCGCCGGTACATTCAACTAGCCGTTACTTGAAGTTTTCTGAGTTGCAGCGCAATAGTCAGCACGGACTTAGCTTGACTCAGCGTGTGACTGATAGGGAAGGAATGATATCGTCGCCATCAGAGGTAAGAGCCTTGATGTCTATTGTTGTAGAATAATGTTTTAAGTGATCATGCTTGGTTGCGGTGAGCGGAGGTGCGGGGGAGAAATATGCAAGTTCGCAGACAACTTGGGAAAGCATAGGGTAATATCAGCAACGACATCGGGAGGTATATTGGACGTTAGCTGTTCATCCTTATGATTGTCCATGTGTCAAGTATACGGCTGATGTACCTCGCCTGGGCGGGCACCCTCGATGAAAGAGGACGCAAGTTCAGCGGTCGATGCCATCAGATTTGGGTCCAATTCACGGCGTAGAAAATCAAGCAATCGATATCAAGCGTCCGGAATAAGTATATTGTGTTTTGTGACTCAGCGAGGCAAGCAAGAGTTTAAATAAGGCAATGAGGGATAGTACGGTGGGGCTTTTTATACTCCGGAGTAGGCCATTCGCCACCAGACAGGTTATAAAGCGCATGATAGCGAGTCATGGCGGGCATACATACTTTATGATTTATCTATACCTTGATATATACAGGTATGGGCAATAAACAAAAATCGTGACGCGGGCATTATGGCTCATAAGCCTTTTCAAACCCCATGCTCCATACCCCATGAGCCCCCTGTATTGGATGCGGCCCATTGAGCTGATACTGCTTTTTGTTCTCCTTGAATGAAGCTGCACCGATGTGCTGCATTTGCGAAGGTACGATGGCCAGCCGATCAAGGTCGTTGGCGTTTGCCATGCGCTCGATCAGACTGTCCACCGCGTAGGGGTGCGCATACCGCGCTTTCTCTAGGTACTCCAGAAGCGCGGGAACATTCTCGCGGGGAAACATAAGTGCCTGGGAGCAGCATCCGTGGGTGTTCATAAGATGAATGCCCGGTCTCATTGGGAGCATTGTGACGCGGCCGGCGAGGAAGTATAGGATAATAAGCAGGGGCACACAACCGAAACATAGAACGCCAATGAATGAATTGTTCAGAGTTCCTTGGATTGGTCGTACTGAGCGACGGATTTGGATGCTTGCGACCGCAACCATGGCAACAATGCCGACGCTCCAAGCAGTGTAGAAGGGCCAGTTCTCGTCGTTCCAGCCGAGAAACTTCTCGGTGTAGAAAAGGCGCACGTACAACCAGTTCTTGATAGACCCGCTTTCACGCCATGACTGGATCGTGCTTATACTCTGCATGGTGTGGTTGTACCACCCACGCTGTGCGACCACATCGTCCTCTAACATCATAATCCATGGCGCCTTGGTATCTTCGTAGCAGGATTTGAGCGACAGATGGTAGTCGATGATGGACTTGCGCTTCACGTCCTTCTTTTCTTCAAGGCGTTGCAGGGTAGAGAATTTGGTATCGAGCTGCTCGTAAGTGAGGATGCGATCGACGACGTTGGGCAGCCATGGCTGGTTATAGTCTGGGTGGTCGGTGGGCGAGGTTAAGGCGAACAGGACGTGGACGGTGAGGGTGTCGCGTTCTCTTTCGGACAGGTTATCGAGAATGGATGCGACGGTGGTGGAAATTTTCTGCTCGAGCGGTCGCTTCACCGTGACAATCCCGACGCATATTGTAGCATCATCGGAGGGTGTCGTGAAGTTCCTTGCAGGATGCGCGGGGTCATTGAACGATTGATTGTACGGGCGGAGATAATCCAACGACTCGTCAATTCTTGTGATGCTGTACTCCGGTCGATAGCCTTCCTCTGGCTGAAAGAAAAAGGAGCCTGGGTCGCGAGCTGAGCGGAATCGGTAGACGATAAGGAGGAAGAGGTAGAAGACGGCAAAGCCGACGAGGAAGAGCTTCTGCTTCCTGGTAAAGAAAATCATTTCGGCGTGAACATCGTGGAGAGCATGACAGGGGTCAGCGACGGATTATAAGAAGAGCATCTGAGACCTATCGTCAAGGCCGTGCATCTGGCAGAGGTCTTGATTTCCTTTGGCCCCAAAAGGCCCCCAAAAAGTGGTGTCAGAAGCGAAGTCGGTGCGATCCGACATGTCCCACTCGTGATTGGCCGATAGAGTGGGCGTTTTTTATCAGGGACAAAGGCTATGATGTGGGGTTATCACGATCTTGAACAATAATGCTATCGTCGCTCTCAGAGCTTCGGTTTTGGCGCGATAGTATGAGCCGTCTCTTGCATCCCAGTGTCTTCACAAACAAGACAGCCCATCGCCGTCTAAGTCTTTATAAGATGGCCTGTCTTAGGCGATGGTCAAGTTCATGGAATATTTGTAGAGTCTTGACCCTGCCCCACAGAGCCCCGGTCTGAGGCTCAGCCTTGTTGTTTCAAAGCCAAGCCTTGATTCCAGTGTCAGACAACCGGATGGTCCACAAGGCCAAGGCTTGGGGATGCAACATCAAATTATGGAGCAGGCAATGAAAGACCGCCGACTTTGCCCTTATAGCGCTTGCAGTATAGCTGAGTACTCCGCAGTCTATAAGCATTGACCCAGTACTCTGTAATGTCTACGGAGTGTGATTTCTGTACTTCAACGCAGGGAAGCCTTCGCTATTAGAGTTGGGTAGTGAATCAACCCGGGACATTTGCCCCTTTAGGATCCCTATTAAAGTTGACTAATGGATCAGAAATGATCACGAGTCTGTTACTATTAAAAGTGTGCCAGGGTGACGATCTTGAAGCTTTCGGGAAGGCTCCGTAGCACGTCACGTGCTCAAGAGGGGAAGCTAAGCATTGGCGCCGGCATTTTCTCATATTTGCAATTCTCGAACGGTACAGAGTCCAAGATCTTCAACAGTCTACGTATGGCACAATGGGCTCAAAGACTCCTGAAAGAGATGGTCACAATGGCCAAGGTAACTTAATTCCAAAAGTCTGCTCATCTCAAGCTAACTTGACCAGAAAACACAACCACTCCCATTGAGTCGCCCTCTGGCGGAATGCCACGGGGCGTGCACCTTGCGACGGATGGGGACGGTACTATCGGCGACAGCGACGATGACGATGACGGCGAAGCGCACCCGACCGCGTTAACGAACGGAACTCCGAACGGTAACCAAAAAAAGAAAAGAAAATCGAAGAAGAAGAGCAAGAAGAAGGCCGCGAAGCAATCTTCTCCCCCCAGAGTCCCGCTGTCTCAGCTCTTTCCCCAGGGCAAGTACCCCATTGGTGAAGTCCAGGAATATCAGTCTCATGTGGACAACACTTCCCGGACCACCGCCGAAGAGTTGCGCTACGTGTCCCGTCGTCATCTCGAGGATGACTCGTTTTTGAACGACTATCGAAAGGCTGCGGAGGTCCATCGTCAGGTTAGGCAGTGGACGCAAGAGCACGTCAAGCCGGGTCAGAGTCTGATGGGTATCGCCGAGGATATAGACGATGGCGTGCGCGCTTTGCTAGGCAATGCAGGTCTTGAACCTGGCGACAGTCTCAAGTCTGGACTGGGCTTCCCGACGGGCCTTTCACTCAACAACGTCGTAGCTCATTACACGCCTAACCCGGGACAAAAAGACATCATCCTCAAGTCAAGTGATGTCATGAAGGTCGATTTTGGCGTCCACATCAATGGGTGGATTGTGGACAGTGCGTTCACGATGAGCTTCGATCCGGTTTACGACAATTTACTGGCCGCAGTCAAAGATGCCACCAATACTGGTTTGAGGGTATGTACCGTCGAGGAATTATCTAAGAGATTGCTGACTGTATAGACCGCGGGAATTGATGTTCGTATCAGCGATGTTAGTGCTGCCATCCAAGAAGCTATGGAAAGCTACGAAGTCGAGATTGGAGGGAAGACATTCCCTGTCAAGGCAGTTCGGAACATCACTGGTCACAATATCCAGCATTACCGCATACATGGCGGCAAGTCGATCCCTTTCGTCAAGAATTCGGATCAGACAAAGATGGAAGAAGGGGAAATCTTTGCCATCGAAACATTTGGAAGCACCGGTCGAGGCTACATACATGATGACGTACGTGCGATTTGAGTTTCTTGTCGTAAATCAGCACTAATCGTTCCTAGGTTGGTGTCTACGGCTATGGAAAGTCGTATGATGCGCCGAGTCAAGTATCTTTGCCTTTGGCCTCCGCAAGGTCCCTGTACAAGACCATCAACGAAAACTTTGGCACCATCGTTTTCTGTCGTCGCTACCTGGATCGTCTGGGAATCCAGCGGTACTTGGCGGGTGTAAGCTGGCTTCTGCTGCAACTTGTTGCTGTCGCTAACAAGACTTAGATGAACACTCTCGTGCAACACGGAGTTGTCGATGTTTATGCCCCTCTCGTTGACGTAAAGGGCTCGTACTCTGCCCAGTTTGAACATGTATGTTGCCGACTGTTGTGCCTAAGAACTGAGCTAACTAAATCAGACCGTTCTGCTGCGAGAGTCGAACAAGGAAGTTATTAGTCGCGGAGACGACTATTGATCTTTCTGATCGAATCCAGAACGCCAACTGCGAGATCCAGAGCTAACTCAGTTCTCGACAATAGTAGTTCAGTTCAACACTACTAACTTAGGCATTTGAAACTTTCGCGTGGTTTCATTGATTACCAACTATATTCGCTCGTTGAATCAGGCAACTCAAATTGAATACTTCAGTTACTTATTCAAAACCTTGTGCCTTTAGCATAAAATTACAGAGTAGTACCTGAAGTCTCCGCATTATCCTTGCGGGGTAAGCTCACGGATATCTAACCGAGGTCCCTTACCGTCCCTGGCAACCAAGATCAGTAATCCACCACATGCGCCGAGCAACCGACAACCGTGCAACATGGAGCGGAGACACAAGAGCCATCATATCATCCATAAATAGTCCAGTTATCGCGAAGTCACCTTGCCACAGCAACCCACCACCTCCGCCAACATGTACTTCACCCCGCCCCCCATCGAGATACCCTCATCCTACGAGTCCCTCCCAACCCAGCACATCAAAGTCTCGCATTACCCCGTGGGCTCTGCAACCACTACCCCCGTGGTGACCGTGACCCTAAACAGGCCTGAGAAGCGCAATGCCTTCACGATGGCCATGTCCGAGGACCTAGAGAAGGTCTTCGGCTTATTTGCCCGCGACGAGCGCGTTCGGGTCATTGTTCTAACGGGTGCTGGAAAGGCATTCTGCGCTGGCGCAGACCTGGAGATCGGATTCAAGGCGCTGGAGGAGAGGTCGAAAGAGCATAGGGATAGGTCAGTCTTCCCCGCCAAAGGAGAACCTTATGGCAAGGTGATCAAACTGACATTTTATGGTCAGTGGCGGTCGAGTAGCCCTCGCAATCCACCGATGCCGCAAACCGACTATCGCAGCCATGCAAGGCTCAGCCGTCGGAGTCGGGATGACAATGGTTCTCCCAGCTGCTATACGGTACTCCCCCCAATCCTACAACCCTACAAGCCAACCATCCCCTTCGCTGCCAGATGCTAAACAAGCCGCAGAATTGCGCACGAAACTAGCAAATACGGCTTCGTATTCGCACGCCGTGGAATAATTATGGAGTCCTGCTCATCGTACTTCCTCCCCCGGCTGATCGGACACTCGCGCGCCAACTATCTCGTCTCCACGGGCGCCGTGTACCCATCCACCTCGCCGCACTTCGGAAGCCTCTTCGCCGAAACGATGCCCGAGCAGAGTCAGGTTCTCCCGCGCGCGCTGGCCCTCGCGTCTGAGATTGCGGAGAATGTGAGTCCGCAGGCGGCGGCGCTAAATCGTGAACTTATGTGGCGCGGGCCCGAGAGTGCGGAAGAGGCGCACCTGTTGGAGAGCGAAGTTATTTATAATCGGTTCAAGTCGCCGTATGTGCTTCTATAATCTTCACTTATTCTTGTTTTTGGATTTGCCTAACTTATATGGGGTTGCAGGGACCAGAAGGAAGGTGTGACGGCGTTCTTCGAGAAGAGGAAGCCGAATTTCGTGGGGGATGTGGACAAGAGCTTGCCGGAGAGTTATCCTTGGTGGGTGGATGTGAGTATCGATCCCCCGAGTGGGGTGAAGAGGTCGAAGCTGTAGGCTATTGCTTTCAATCGGATCTGTACTGTGAAACCATAGTTCTGTAAAGGGTTGTGCCTTGTGAGCGGGTATCTACTCTAGTGTGGCAGCTTCGCCTCTCTATAACTACCGATATGCTTCGAAAACACCTAGCATATAACCGCCGCATCTTGCAAAATCACTTACAAATACTCCATAGATTCAAGATGTGCCCCACTGTACTCCTATAACTGGAGCGTCTAGGTCTTCCCCGCAAAAGGCTAAGAACCTCGGGATCCCCGCAATTTGGGGTAGCCGATATATTGTCTCCTCTTACAATATAACGGATCAAGACTTGTGACGTACACTGGCTGAGCTTGGCTGGAGGTGTTATCATGAGCCTGATATTTCTTTCTTCGCCGTAAAGCGGATTGCCGGCAAATGAAACCATTTAACCATGCAATACCTACCCGAGAAAGACTACGACCTCCCTAGACTCGACCTACTCAACTTGTTATTTGGTAAATTAACCCACCCTTTCTGAATTAAACAATCTTAATTTCCGTAGAGTCTCCCCTCGCCCTGACAAACGAGTCAACAATCCTGCACGCTGAAGCAGCAGACCCAACAACCACATCACGAAAGCCCAAGCACGAAAAATCACGAAACGCCTCGCCCGCGTATTCCGCTCAGAGTTCGGGATCGGTGCAAACGGGCCAGGGAAAGATGCCGTTCTTTGCATCTCGTCAAACCAAGTCCTCTTGCCGGCTGTATTCTGCGCGATCATCGGCGCAGGAGGCGTGTATGCTGCGGCATCGACAGCGCTGACGGTATCGGAAGTCTCGAAGCAGCTGAGGCAGTCCAGGAGCAAGGTAGTCGTTACGTGTCCAGAGAACAGAGTGAAGGCCCTGGATGCTGCGCGGGAGTGTGGGATTTCGTCGAATAGGGTGTTGGTACTGGAGAGTGTGGGACACCGGCGGACATTATGTGACGCGAGTAAGCCCGAGATGAATTACCTGCAGAGAACGGCGGAACTGGAATGGGATCGGGTCGAGGATGTCAATGTGCTGGAGAACACCACTATCTGCCTGCTGTATTCGTCTGGGACGACCGGCCCGCCGAAAGGGGTTATGCTGTCCCACATGAACCTCGTCTCCCAGGCCCTGTTCACCCAGTTGGTGTTGCAGGACTCGAAAAGAGGAAATCCGCGACTAGACGTGCCCTACCGGACAGTTGGCCATCTTCCAACTGCGCATATCGCAGGCTGCTTTGGGTATTTCATCACACCTGGGGTAGCTGGAGGGACGGTGTACTGGATGCCGAGATTTAACATCGGCGACTTTATCGACTACTGCAGGAAGTACGAGGTGACATTCCTGTCGACAGCGCCGCCGGTATACCACGCGATTGTGCGGAGTGACCGCGTGACAGACCACTTTAAGACCCTTATTCGGGCGGAGTCGGGCGCAGCACCTCTGAGTCTAGAGCTCCAAGAGCACGCGGAAGCGAAGCTGGGATGCACGATCAGTCAGCGTTGGTGAATGACCGAGTCAACCGGAAGCGTAACAACCATGCCCTGGGGTCAATCCGACAGTACTGGAAGTATCAGTCCATTGTTACCTAACATGAGATTACGGCTCGTCAATGAGCGCATGAGAGATGTTCGAAGCGGGGAGGAGGGCGAGATCCTACTCCGAGGGCCGATGATCACGAAACGTTACTATGACAATGCTGAGGCGACTGCTGACGCTTTTACGTCGGATGGTTAGTATAAGACCGGGGACATTGGAGTGTACAGAGACGGGAAAATCGTCATGGTTGATCGGAAAAAGGCGAGTCCCTCCAATCACGCTGTGCCGTAGTTCTGGCATGCTAACCCACGATTAGGAGCTCATAAAGTACAATGGACTGCAGGTTTCCCCGGTGGAAGTGGAAGGGTTCCTTCTCACGCATACCGGCGTTGCAGACGTGGCCGTGGTGGGCGCCCCCGACCTAGAGGCTCCAGGCAATGAACTACCGCGAGCATACATTGTGCGCAAGGCCGGTAACAGGGTTTCCGAGGGAGAATTGAAGGTGTACGTCAAGTCCAATCTCGCTCGTCATAAGCAGCTTAGAGGCGGAGTTGTTTTCGTAAATGAAATACTCAAAAACGCATCAGGGAAGATCCTCAGAAGGGTCTTGAGGGATCGAGCTAAGTTATAGATGTGGACCATAACTTAGACATCCTGGAATATAGCAGAGACATTCATGAGTAACATTGATCATTTATTACCGTGAGAGCGTTATTTGGCGGTGAAAGATAACAAACCGGTGGTCAAGTGCGGCGAAATGCTTATGGCCAGGAAGTTGTCGCTAGTTTATATTCCGCTGCTATTTGGTGCCGTGGTGATGATTTCTTCTATGGCGTCTGTCTCTCTGGCTTGAGCACTGTAATAGCGGACAGCCTAGATAAAACAAAAGCCTGGCAAGTCTGGAATAAGATCTACAGGAAATAGACCAATCCCTCTTTAAGGCGCACTGCACCCTTGGAAAGGTTTTCCTTCCCACCATAGATTCTATTCTGTCCAGTGATGCCCTGTCTGTAGACTGAGCCCATATTAGGAATGGCGGGGGCACTTTCAGCTCCCTCCAGTTAATGATTGTATCCTGGATGCCAGAGGTGTTGAACTGGATCTTTCCAAGTGACTGCATAGCTGCACGAGCAGCCTGGACTTCGTCTGCTGCGTGTACCTGAGTATAATTAACAGAATGTCTCAGACGCAAGATCCAGAGAGACAAACCTTCTATTAACTACCAACCTGTAGAATAACAATTTTGCAAGACCAGAGCACCGACTGTTGCATATTATGGCATATCTGACTGAGGACATTGTCCCGCGCCTCGCAGTATAAAGTCACCACCTTTAATGGTTGTAGAACCTCATTCCATTCAGTTGTTGTCTGTGGCTACTAACCTTCTATCCTCCTGCCGCAACAACTGCCATACCCATCATGCTCTCTTCCCACTTCTGCAAGATGCCAAGTAGCTAGAGAGTGTCTTCATATTTTGACATATGTATTGCTGCCCAAGCACCATAGAACGCGCACTGGGCTCTGGCCAATTTCATGAGTATTGAATGATAGAAGAGTGAGAGACATTGTTCAAGTGGAAAGTGAGGTCACTGGGTGTAGGTATGGCTGGGCTGACTAATACGCCAAGAGTGTCTTTGGAACTGACGAAAGGCTCACAACAGCTTGGTCCGCAGCTCTTGACACTCTCCAATCGACACTATTTTATCCCTTCTCTCCAACCCTCACCATGCATACGACTCTTCTCAGTAACTCAATGCGCAGCGCCGCTCTGTGCGCTCGCGTTTCCTCCACCACCTTGAACCCAATTGCGTTACAAATTTCCTCCATTTATCAGACCATTTCGCTCAAGAGCCAAACACGCCTGTCCAGCACATCCCCATCCCGAGCTCACAAAACTCCTACCACGCTCCAGATTTCCTCCGCCCGCCCCGGAGCACGGATCACCACGCCATGCATCAATACCAGCACAACCTCCGCTCGCTCGAACTCGACCACTACCTCCGCCTCCGCCCGTGAGGAAGCCGCCAAACTCGACTGGAACTCATACTTCAAGCTCCGCGCTTCCCGCCGGCGGTACACGCTTGCTTCCTCGATCGCGAGCTCCGCAGCTACCACCATGGTCGGAGTGCAGATTCTCTCCAGCCAGAACCTCGAGAGCCTAGGCGCGCAGGTCATGGGGCTGGATCCGTTTGTCGTCATGGGCATGGCCACGGCGGCGTGCGGTGCCGTCGGATGGCTTGTTGGGCCATTCCTGGGCAACGCCATTTGGGGCATTGTCAACCGGAACTACAAGAAGGCATTTTTGGTGGTATGTTTTTCCTCTTCCTTTCTCGTCTCATGCATGCCCTGCATAGTCCAGCGCTCTACCGGAACTCGAGAGGACTGACAATTATCCAGAAAGAAAAGGAGTTCTTCGACCGAATCAAGCGGTACCGTGTCGACCCATCCTCTAACTCGATGACGAACCCTGTCCCCGATTACTATGGCGAGAAGATTGGCAGTGTCCAGGGCTACCGACAATGGCTCAAGGATCAGCGGGCGTACAACCGCAAGAGGCGCAACTTCATTAAATGATTTATTTCTGTCCATCTCAAAATATAGGTCGGCTTTTCCACTGGCCGTTACTTCCACTCGCCTTTATTTCGGCTTCCCTATGCCCGGGGTTTCTATCCTCCTGTACTGCTATGCATGAACTTGAGCGCTTATAATGGATAACTTGAATAAACTAAGAGGTGTCTATCGAAGGTGACTTCTCTCCGTAACATAGCAGTGCTATCTCCTCTTGGCGGGTAGTGCCGCTGCATACCTGGGCACTTTGTCTTCGGATGTTATCGCGAGTGAGATGGTTCTGAGATAAGCCCTAACTACTTCAACATACTACATCTCACTAAGCTAGAGCGTGCCGTCGAAATTTTGGACCCCGTTCGAGTCCTGGTAGATCGGGTCAACAACGCACATGGTGTTATAGATATTGAATCAAATCCATCTATTTATCAACAAAGTTCAGCGTCCTGTATGGTATATACAGGCAACGAAGATGCCATCAAGTCTGTCCAGACAACTCCAAGCCAGTTAACGCAGCAATGATAAAGCAAAAATGATCTAAACAGCTCTACCTCTACCTTGTATATCCCAGTCTATGTGCACTTGAGAAAGACCCCTAGATGTTACCATTAGCCTTCACAGAACCCGGGCGAGCTTGTGCCTTTAAGGGTGTTCCAAAGCCATTCACACGGCCATGAAGCCATTTCAGGGTTGCGGTGCTGAGAGCCATAACTGTGGCGCTCAGAGCAAAGAGGCCGATGCGGCCTTCGAAGGGAAGCTGCTCAAAGATTGGGTAGGGGTACCTGACAGTCTAATTAGCTTGGTACAGTCAAATAGCGTGGTTGAGCGTGTACCATCCGTTTTGCTGGAAACAGCGCTCAATCCAGAACCAGTAGCCCACCGCAATTGCGCTCGAAAGGCCAAGGGCGGGCCCAGTGGTGATGGTCCATGGTGGGGACAGGAAAAGAAGATCTATCAGGAAGACGATAGAGGGGATGGCATGGAAGCTGATGTCTGAAAAGGGTTTTAGCAACAGGACTAGTGGGCGAAGGGACGGAAAGGCAGCAGCGTACCAGCGTGCATGGGGATCACAGCCCACTCTGGAACCACAAGTCGCTCATCAATCTACGCAATGATTAGTACATAAACTAGCAAGATTGGACCCAGGACTAACCAAGCGAAGACCCCAGTAGAGGATGCTGATGAGAACCTCCATGGGGGCACTGCAGACAGATAACAGGTTCTTCAACAAGAAGAGCCGCGCGGACAGGGTGATATCTGCTAACAAGCCGACGGCGAAGGTGAGGGTTGCCAGAGATAGACCAATGACGGTCAGGTACTGGAAGTGCCATCCGTATGCTTCATTGCTAACCGAAAATCAATGGGTGGGAGCCTTGAGTCTAATGGCTTAGAGAACTTACGCATGGTTGGGGTTGTCGTTCATACTAGCGAGGAGTCAGTTGGACGATCTTGGGGCCGTGTGCTACAGATTGTAGTACAGAAAATATACACTTACTACTTGAAGGACCATATGAAGCTGGCTAGCCCGGATGCCTACGGACGCGGTCAAATTGAGGTGCCATACAGAATACACAAGGAACATACATGTATCAAGGCTGAGATGCCTCTTGACGGACTGGGTAGCCGCTGTAACGGGTGGACCTTGGTGATTGATGACATGATGTTATCGGAGTAGTAGGCTTCAGGATAAGAAAGATAGCGATAACGGTGTAACAATAGGAAGAGGTAATAAGAATAAGCGGCTGTTTGTATCCCTAGGTATGCTGCACTGCCGCAAGCCGTAGATACGCCAAAGCAGAAGAAACAGATCCAGAATAACTAGAAAGAAAGATGTCATTATTAGCCAGCCCAATTCTTTAGAATCTCACGGAAAGCGCAAAAGCAAGGAACCCTGTCTGATGTCAGGTGCCTCGGAGCCCGGAATCTGAGTAGTTCCGGTGTCGGGGCCCCGGCTTATCGGTGGCAGCCTAAGGTGTCAGCATCCCTCGAAGAGGCAGGTCGAGCCGTCTCCACCTTGGATGGCGGGCTGTGATTGATCTAGGCCGCTGATGCGATAACAATGCAGATGCATCCCAGTGATTCCTCCAACTTTGCTTCTGCTTGCTTTCTTTTCTTGGGATTCTTCGTTGCTTGCACCATTCCTGCTCCTTCTCTGGTCCCTGATTCATTCGACCTCCACCTTCAGACACTTGACGGACAGGAGCCTCTGCTGTAGCTACCTAATAAAGTAGTACGGTGGTGGCAGAGTTTCTATAGGAATACTACCTTCTTCTCGTGACTCGTTCTCTCCGCTTTCTCCAAAAAACGGTAAAGCAGCGTCTGTCCATCGTCACATCCAACCGCCCATCCATCAGATAGCCAAAATATTCCATAACCATCTCGATTGCTCGGCAGGCGCTGCCAGATTTCGCACCTCGATGAGTACGAATAACAGACACCACTACATCGATATTGACTATCGCTTTCTGTCCTCCTGGGTCAGCCGCCCAGCCCGCAGACGAAAAAGAGTCCCGTCATTCAGCCCTGTGAAGATCGCCTCTAGATATCCGCGCTGCATGGCGATCTTACTTCGCAGATTAAGTTGGCACTATCTCTCACCCCGGACGATTAGTTCGTCAAATAGTCATCGTTATTCGCCGGCGCCTTTGATTTGAGCATCAAATGCCGCGAGCTCGAAGGCCCGGAGCCCCCGAGCCAAAACGGAGGTCTCGCAATGGCTGCTGGTGAGTGAAGCTTATCCACCCGTTTAAGCCTTTGTATAGTCGCTGACAGCAAGTAGGCCATGCAAGGCACGGAAGATCAAATGGTTTGTATACCCTGCGTCTCACATGCCGCTCAGCTGATCTCCTAGATATAGTGGAGAGGAAAAGCCGGCGTGCTTGAATTGCCGTCGTCAAAACGAACCATGCGATTACAGCTTCCGTTTGAACTGGGGAGGAAGGACTAGAAGAAGGTCCTCTGTCGAGTCCCCAGGCTCGGCCAGTAGCATTTCGCTGTCTTTTCCTTTGTCACCTCCAGACCTGTTTCACCAACAACCAACCAACCCTACTCAGCATTTCAAGTCTGGTGAGCTCGAGGGGGACGCTGCGCAGGACCAACCTGCCGAGATGGTGTTCTGGGATATTGGGTTCTCAAGGGAGATGACTATAGGAAGGACGTACCCTAGCAGGTTACATGATACCCATGATTCTCCGGCTGTCTCTGATCAGTCTCTTAATACACCCCACCGTACAACCGATAGAGATCCAGTAGAGATGGACCTGTCACGAGAGCAGGACATAGCTACCTGGCCAGGGTTTCCTGCAGAGGAGACTGCCCAGTTGCGGAAAGAGGACAACGCTGACGACCTGGTTACGACCTCCTCCTCGTCTCATTATCTACCGATTCCCGAAAACAGAAAAATCCCCGAATTAGTGAACTTCACTTTTCCACCTGGCCCCGTCACCCAGCCAATATCCTTCGTTCGACCCTCTGAAGAAGCTTCGGAATACGCAATTGAGCAGACTAGGTTACCGGATTACGAGGCCTGCTCTGGATCGCCCCTCGTTGACATGAGAGTCATCGGTGCTGCCGATTGCATCACTGCTAGCCCTTCAGAATCCAACGGAGCCCTATCGCCATACTCGCTTGACACGAGTTTATTTGCATCGGGGACCCCTCAAGATATTGAAGAGGTGACAGATAGCTCCTTTGCGGTAGCGGACGGATCTCCTGGCGTTGGCTCCAATGGGGTAAATCACTCGCGTTCCAATTCTTTCTATATGCGCAGTGGCCGACCTGAAATCAACAAGCATCGCAATCTCACAAACTCCGAGAAGTGGCAGGCCTATCTTACAAGTGTTACTGATCATTATGGTATGGATTGCGGTCGTCTAGACCTGGATGTGGGAAATAATGATGACCATTCTGCCATTGATGTCAGCGACGCTCTGGATACAATTCAATCCCCAAACGCGAGCAGTGTCTCTAGCCCGGGGATCAGCTTAGACAGGGGGAAAAGACCATCTGATCTCAAGTATAACTACTATGGCTTACCTGTGCCCGTGAATATACCTCGATATCTATCGCCGCTTCCGCCATCGTTATTGAAGACACCCATCAACCTGATGTACTTCCACCATTTTATCAACCACACTGCAAAGATTCTGGTTCCTCATGATTGTGAACACAATCCGTTCAGTTCAGTTCTGCCTTCCAGTAAGATGTTACTCTTTCCTGCCTCCAACTCTATGCTAACTGGGTAGTGGCAATTTCCGATTCAAATCTTCTTAACTTGATGCTCGCCTACTCAGCAAGCCATCGGGCAAGATTCCTGGGTCATCCCGAGCCCGCCAATCGAATCGCGCACTGGGTGAGCAATGTCTTCCCATTTCTACGTGTAGCGTTGGAGGGGAACGAGAACATTACCGACAGCCATCTTGCAACTGCTATCATGCTGCTCTCGCTGAAAATCGTTTCGCCGAGCACATTCGAGGTACCAATACCGTGGCAAAGCCATCTTAAATTGGCACGCGACCTGTTCCTGGCTCGGCAGACCCAACTGGCGTATCCTGGGAACCGTGTCGGTGCATTCCTGGCACGTTGGCTTGGTTATGTCGACATCATAGGCTCACTCTCTTGTCGGCACCATCAGCCGCCACTCCTGGCGTACTATTCCGTCCTAAATTCTTGCATGGCTGAAGACTGGGACGAGTTTGCGGTAGACTGTTTTACTGGATTCACCCCTCGCACTGGACTGTTCCTGATGCAGCTTGGAGGCCTAGTGCATTATTGTGATAATGAGCGCTTTGATGACATGGGGAAGCTCTTAGCTGAATGGGAACCCTCTTCAGATATTGTCCGCCACGCGGAAGAGTTGTTGTCTGACTGGAAGACGCTCGATGCGCATGACCATACCCATGAAGGGCACTATCGAGAGTTGGAATCCTCTGACATGATTGCTATCGACCGTGCCTTCCGATATGCTGGCTTACTGCATCTTCATCGTCGGGTGCTAGACACTCCTTCTAAGTCTGACCCAGTATCAGAGGCTTTGAATGGCCTGGTACAATCAGTAACTGCAATTCGATCTGGCTCATCTGTTGAAGTAGGCGCACTGTTCCCAATTTTCACGGCAGGATGCGAAACACAAGATCCCGAGCGAAGGGATGATATCAAGGAGCGACTGGAAGTTCTAGAGGGAACGGGAATGAAGCAGGTGCGTTACGCGGCTCTCATGCTACAATCTCAGACTAATGTGGTCTTCTAGGTTCACAATGCTCGTACACTGATGCAGAGATCCTGGGATGCTGAAATGCCATGGATCGCTCTCGCGCAGGGTGAGTTCCTTGGGTAGTGCTGGTATACTCGCGTTTCAACAGCGCATGTGGTATAATTGTGTTGGCAATGGGAGACTGTTCGTTTGTATTCACCCATCGTATTTCTGATTTTGTTCAATGCATGATGCTTCCGATGAGGATTTTGCAGAGCTTCCGTTTGCAATCATAAAAGACATCCCCTCCCGTCACATAGCAAGAGTCGTGTTTAGTCAGTTAAACCTTCAGCACTTGAACATCCTGGATGTCTCATCCTTCTCCTAAGTCTGGTTTTGGCTTTGCCTTTTCCTCAGTATAGACGATCATCTCTATCAGTGGCAAAGGTAATAGTATAAATACCTCTTCCTATTCCTTTTCTCTTCTCTCCCTTCCTCTTCTTCCCTATCTATCGCCTACTCACGTCTCTAATCACGGTTGGGACCAACCCACATCACTACTCACGTCTCTAATCAAATCACGCGACGCGAGAGCAAGCTCAATTTTCTCGACTCATTTGTAAACCCGTAACACTCTGCCGCCGTAGGCAGTGGCGCAGAAATGGCCGAGACCTGGGCTGTGGCATCGCTCTTTCCTCGATTGGAAGCATGCAATGTCTCAGCTCCCCCTCATTATGAGCTCAGCATTCTCGTCATCTTCCTCTTTGTCATACTCATCCCAATCTTTTTGACACTCAGCGTATTCTCACTATTTATCTACACTCGTATTCTATCGCTCACTCACCTCTCACGTTCTGGACAAGAAACCGGCCCTACCAACCGCGACTTGCGCAATCGCCCTGAAGAATCGCCGAAAAATCACGCAATGGGGTTTGACCAAGTGGCGTACTCCTCAGACCTCCTTGATGGCGGACTAGACGACATCCAGTTCCAGCCCTTGTCGCCGCTATATCAAAAGGCTTTTCAGAATGAGAATGACCCCATGTACCTTGAGGATCCGGACGATTTGCTCGGAAATCTGGTAGATAACCTGAAGATATCTGCCTTGGCTCCCAAAGTATGCTCTCACACAAAGTTTCGATAAACACTGCCTAGTTTGCTGACGATCTGGTTCTCTCGCTCTAGTATAATCCGCGTACCCTCACTAAGCGGCAACCTCTTAGTGCTTTAACCCCTACAACAAAGACGAAAGATTTACGCAGACCTGTCAAGTGGTATGGGGAGATTTCCTGGTCTCTGAAGGGGACCAGTGTCTTTGAGGATGCAGACGATGAGCTTGATGCCTTCAACAATCGCAGCAACATGTTTGACCACCGTAAACCCTACGACGAGCTATGGATCTTCCAGTACGGCCTTCGCTACATTCCTTCTGTCTCTGATAAAAACGTCCACCGCACCGTTCGCATCGAGGATCTACCGTCGGATAAAAGCCTCCGCAACATACTTCCGTTAGTGGTGGGTGAGATCTACAGCGCTCGCCTCGCAGATACACGCAACATTACCGGCTACAACACCGCCATGATTACCTTCATTACTGAGACCGACGCCGCTCATTTCGTAGCTAGGACTGCAGACAGAACCCTTGCTCTACCCTACGGAAGGGTAGTTCCTGTTCACACGCCAACTTACCCGATTCCCGCCGACACTGAAAAGTCAATCGTAGAAGGAGGTTATACCCGAACCCTAGGGATGTTCCATCCGAGACCTACGCTAAAAATGGAAATTACTCGTGCCTTGACCAGCCCGTACCAGAAGTATAACCTACAGCTGGAAAGCATTGTCGATGGTCCCGGAATTGGTGAAGTCTCGGTCAAAATGCTTTCCGTCAAGGCAGCAGCCAGGGTGTTCGAATGGTTAGCAGCCCACCCAACACTCGGCAAATGCCATTTCCGATTCTTGAGACAAGATGGCACGCCATCTGAGGGAACTGAGATGATGAGGGATGATGGATATCAGAATGCAAGTTGGTAAATCGGCAGCAGCACGAGAGCTTTTCCTCAGCCACCCGGCGTTATTAGAGCTTTCAGCTCCCGTGAAGATAGTTGGTGATTCGGTCGACTGAAACTAAACACGTCTACATTTTTTGTCCTTTACCTTTTCGCACTGGATGCCTCTTCTCGACATGAATCTTTGCACCGTTTCGCGACTGTTCATTAATAAGCTAGCCCGAGCTTATCTCGTGGTCTAAAAAGCGTCCCTACGACAAAATTACTGTACCTTAGTATTCCATGAAATAGCTACTTGGCACATCAAAAGATATCTCAAGTGCAAGCACGTCGAAACAGCGTAGCCTAGATAACCTTGCTGCCTCAATTTAGGCAGCAAATGTGAGCATATGCTGACCGGAGTATTCCGACGGGCATACTCTATACGACTAAAAGTCCTACACCATTGATAGCAGTTTAGGTATACATAGCGAGCCGATATGCTTCAAATTCCATTTTGAACTTGATATTTTTAGATAGTTGCGTGAGGTAGAGCTCTGTGATCCCGCCAAGTAAAAGAATGACCGCACATCGGAGCAAAGATCCGCAAAATGCCACCGAGCTAGCTTGTAGAGACCGAAAGATATCTCTTTGTACATAGTCCTTCGTCTAAACTTCTGAAGGAGGTCATGACCCCCGCTCAGAAAACACGGCCCTTCACCTGGTGGATATTCTTGACGTTCACGTCCTTCCACAGCATCACCGAAACCAGCGTGATGGAGTATAGGCAAGTCGCGGTAATCAGCATCAGCCGCTGCGTCTGGCTGTAAGAGAGGTTGATGGCATTGCGCTCGGGGCTTCCAATGGGATAGCCGTACTGCGCCGTGACGTCGCCGTAGATCGTGGAGAGGTCGGGGAGGGCATCAGCAGGAAGGTTCTCCTTCAGCTTGGCCGGGAAAATACCAGTCCACATGGCGGCGGCGACGGACGAGCCGACGGCCGAGCCGATGTTGATGAACATGCCCTCGGCTGCGAGAATGGCGGGAATATCCTGCTGGCGCGAGACGGCCATGACGGTCATTTGCTCGCAGATGACGAGGGTGCCGCCGCCGAAGGCGATGAAGATCTGGCACATGACGATGTAGCCGATGTCGACGCCGGCGTGGCGGAAGTGGATCATCAATGCGACGCCGAGGATTGTCACGGGCACACCGAAGTAGAGGGCTTGCCATTTCAGGCGGCCGTTGTAGCGGATTACGATGCCCATGACGATGGACCAGAAGGAGGAGCCGACGGTGTAGATGTTGCTGATGTAGGAGGCTTTGGTGACGTCTTGGTCGTAGACGACGAGGAGCATGGAGTAGAAGTAGTTGTCCCAGATGTACCAGGCGATGTAGAGACTTCCGGCCATGGTGAAAGTGAAGATGACGGTGCGGTCTTTGAGCAGCTCCCATGGGATGAAAGTCACAGGGGCGAGGTACTTCTCGTAGAGGACGAAGGCAATGATGAGGAGTCCGCCGAAGATTAGAAAGCAGATAATGAGTGGAGAACGCCATTCGTTGGTTTGCTTGGTGTATAAATTGAAGGCGAGGAGGAAGAGTGCCATGCCAAGCGCGAAGATAAATATGCCGATGAGGTCGAACTCCTTCACGTAGTGGACGATAGACTGGGTGGTCGTGCGGTTGGACTCATGCTTCGGAACCAGGCCCATCCTCTCGGCCTTTAGCTGGTTGTAGTAGAAGAGGAAGAACAATGGTGCTGAAATTACCGGGATGACAATGGCCCAAACACCGAATCCCCAGCGGAAACCGATTGTGTTGAGGGCGCTCTGGGATGCAGGGCCATAGGCCCAGACGGTAGCAATGTAGGGAGAGGCGACGAATGCAATCCAGAAAGCTCGGTTCTTCAGCTTTGAAGTATCTGCGATAAAGATGGTCATTGTGAAGTCAAGTCCGGTGTAGCCAATCTGGTAAAAGACCTGGGCGGCGCAGTACGTCTCGACGTTGTTACATCCCGCCATCATGATCATGCCCAGGGTCATGCTGCCTACCATCACTGCGAAACTCTGAGGGCGACCCCAGATATCCATCAGCTTTGCATATGGAAGCTTGACTAAACCGGCCGCCAATGACGAGATGATAGACGTAGTAGCGGTCAACGAATGCTCTGCGAAAGAGCTTGTAACGAACGGTGTTAGGTTCGAAATCATGCCCGAAGCGAAAGCCATGATGAAGTGAATGATCCAAATCCTATAGCTGTTAGTTTTGTTTTCCATCTGTACTATCAATTCATGGCATTTTCGACGGTAATGAGAACTTACAAGATATAAGCCGCAACAATATGGCCGAACGACCAGACTTGGGTCATGGCCTGGGCCGCCTGGACACCATGCTGGAAGTCTGCATTGACGATATCACTCTCCTCCTTCATCCCAACCTCAGCGGGCTGGGAATTGGCTCCTTTCTCCGTAATAGCCTCATTGTCTACCGGTCGCTGGTTGCTTGCATCGACGGGCAGCTCGTCATGCTTGTAAGGGAGCCGGAACCTCATTGTGAGAGTAAGAGGTTGATAGGCTAGATGGACTGTAGTAAAGAGAGACGATTGAGGTAAGAAAGAAAGAGAAGAAGCAGGGGAAGCAGCAAGATTTAACCCAAAATTCTGGGACAATCGCCACGCTCAGTATGACCCGCAGGCCGAAAAGCGGCGCACTAGACCTCAGTGTGCAATGGAGACGCAGAGTACGAGAGCTGGAATTCTCCGCTATCTACCACGCGCCTGCAGCAAGATGAAGCCGTGGGGCCGTTCTTAATCTCAGACCGGTGGCACGGTTCTATAAGGGCGAGCTTCCATACAAAGGGTTAGCCGTGCTCTATAGAACGTACCTACTCCGTATGCGTATCGTCGGCCGACAATTCCGTACCGATGGCGGCACCTGTGCATGAAGATTCTTCTGATGAGCAGCAAGCAGAAGCGTGATTGGACCATAGTAGTACTAACACAAGAGATGCAGACTTGCCAGCGGGCCTCTAGCTTGCCCAAGCAGGCGTGTGGTCCGTGGACATGGCGGGAAGACTTGGGGGCCAAAACCGCTGTTGCCCGCTGAGTGGACCGGTCGCTCTTTCCTGCCCCGTAAACTCGCGTTATCTGATTGATTATCTGATAATCAAGTCAGATGATCGGACCCTGTTCCCTAGTGTGTATACGACGGTAGAGCCATGTCCTCTGGCCCGTAGGTTGGTTGCCTTCTAAGAGTAGGTAAACTAGTAGGCGCACATTGCCTAGAAGCACTCCCTAATAAGTGCAGGTACACTAATAGCATAATATGAGCAAGTCTATGCACTGGTATGTGCACGAATCAATGGACCCACCGCAAAGCCCACGGCCTGACTTGGCGACTGAAACGAAGGATTTGCCAATGCGCTAGTCAAGCTTCCAGGCGTCGCTTGATATTTGCGCAGAGCTTGATTCTCATCTCGCCCATGCTTGGACGCGCAACTGCTGAGGCCACCATGGAGAATTGTACTTGTAGCAGAATGCACATTGCCGAAAATCATGACGAGTCCTTCCAGTTATAATCTTGGTTGAAGCAGAAGGCCGCGTCGACTCCCATCACCAGAGCGATTTGCTGGCCACCCTCTGGAATGCGCTCCGATATCGTTTCATTCCAACATCACACTAAACTACTCGGTTGAGTAAAAGACCTTTGGGGCTGAACAATGGGCCCGTCAAAAGACCGGACCATTGAATGAGTCGCAAAAGCACCCTAGCTCCTCGTCAAAAAACTTTGCCTCACGCCGTCACTATTCCGAGAAGTTCGGAATATGGGGGCACGCGAGCGCCGACGCCGAAGAAGTGCCCTGAAGTTACTCGGGATTGACCCGTTCGTGACAGGCCGTAATTTTAGCCGCTGTTGACCGATTCCAACCGCCAGAGGCTGGATTTTGATCATACCCTCGTCATTTCCGCATTCCAGAAGCACAGTACCTCATGATGGTTTTGAGAAGTGAAGTATACTTATAGGGCGGGAGTTTCTTCCTGAGCTTGACTAAGTCGGAATGTGGAAACAGGTTCGTTATAGGTGCACGCACAGTCCTGGCCTCATAGCTCGAATAGGATCCAAAGATTTTGCGCTCAAGCCTTTGAACATTCCAGTAGAGCTCGGGGCATGTTCGCTCTTTCTTCTCTTATCACCGTCCAACTATCGACAATTCCATCCTCCCCTGTCTTCTGCCACATATTGCTAATCGAGGGGGTACGCATGGCGCAAGCAGGCAGAAACGACGTCAGTCCCAGCCGATATCTAAACCCTAAAGGTGGAGGGAGTGGAAGGCCAAACATGCTGATCTCCTCGACTTTGCTATCACGATATGTGGTGGTGGAACCTGAACCTATCCCTTGACTCCGAGCAGGATGTACTTGTACCTTAGCATTGCCCGTTGCTTTCCGTTCAGCCCAAGATCTCAGAATGACTGATTGTGAGAAAGAGGAAAGCGCGCAGGAACTGCAGGTTGCCCTCGAGGAGCTGGGCCTGGAGCTCACCCCTGATGGGCAATATGTACGCTGGGCGAACACCAATCCGAAGCATCCGAGGAACTGGCCTATAATTCGGAAGGCGTACGACATCGGCCTGATTATATTCCTCGAGTTCTATACGTGAGTGGCTTGTCTTTCTCACGCATATGTAGGGCTACTAACCGTCTTTCCCTCCCAGCACATCAATCAATGCATCCGGGGTATGTCGCAATCCCCTGCCATGTAGTGTTATACAATGTCTCACATTTGCAGGCAACGGCGGCGAAAGATGCACGGCACGATTTTGGGATTGGTCTGACTCTCGCGGTTTTCCTTTTTGTCTCAACGTGTGTATTCCCACCAAGTCAACCACGTTGATTGGGAAAGCAGAGATACAGATACTTATGGTGTGCAGGTACGCGCTGGCGCAAGCTTTTGGTAATGTCGTCTTTCCACCATACTCGGAGGCATTCGGTCGCAAAAAGCTATACATTATCAGCACCGTCCTATTTAGCGCGTTCAGCATCTTGATCGCGGCCATACCTTCGTTGGGTGCAATGGTCGCAGGGCGAGCATTGACCGGATTGGTATCCGCCGTCCCAACTGTGATCATAACGGGCAGTATCGAGGATATGTTTAACACGCGAGACCGTATCTGGCTGGTGTTCGCGTACATGGTGGTCGCTAACTTTGCGGTTGCCATGGGGCCTGTGATGAGTGGTTATATCACGGCTCACTTGGGATGGTTAGTCCATTCCATCAAACAGTTGTCCACTTGACTTACCTGGAATAGGAGATGGGTGTTTTACATCTCAGGCATTGTAACGGGCTGCGTTTCGGTTCTGCTGCTGGGGATTCGAGAGTCGCGCCCGTCGTTGCTCCTGACCTGGGAGGTCGAGAAGCTGCGTCATGTGACAGGCGACATGAGCCTTCAAGCGCTCAACCCCGACGAGGTTCCCAAGCTTCGAATCTTCGTGCGCGAAGGACTCTTTCGCCCGCTCCGGCTATTCTTCACTGAGCCTATTGTCTTCGCATGTTCCCTGATGAGCGGCTGTAGCGTCGCGCTGCTTTATCTGTTCACCGAGTCCCTACCTCCGATCTACGAGTCAATGGGCTTTGCTCAGCCAGAATCTAACCTCCCGTTTTTCGCGATGGGCATCGGCTTTCTCCCTAGTGTCTTAATTCGGCTGGTCGATCAACGCGTCGCAGCGCAGCGGCACCGTGACGGCCTCCCCTTGCTTCCTGAAAACAAATTGGCTGGAATATGTCTGGGGGCGCCTTTCCTGGCAGTTGGTCTTTGGTGGTTTGCATGGATGGTCCCCCCAACTATACGCGGGGTGCATTGGTTTGTAACGCTGATCCCGCTGTTCTTTGTTGGCTTTGCGCTCAATGAGTTCGGAACAGTGCTGGCAGGATATCTCGCAGATAGTTACCATAGCTACGCCGCGAGTGCCTTTGCTGCCATGTCCCTTGCACGTTCTTTGCTATCGTCGGTGTTTCCTCTCCTTGCTCCAAAGTTGTTTAGCGCTCTAGGAGCGAACATCGCCTTGTCGATCCTAGCAGCCGGCGCTATGAT
Source organism: Aspergillus incahuasiensis (assembly GCA_003719405.1). NCBI lineage: Eukaryota > Fungi > Ascomycota > Eurotiomycetes > Eurotiales > Aspergillaceae > Aspergillus > Aspergillus incahuasiensis. The sequence continues at coordinate 73,867 of RHLP01000353.1, forward strand.
CTTCTGTCCGGTGCCGTTCATCTTCAGGTATTACGGCCAGAGCCTGCGCCAGAAGAGCAAGTTCGCGCAGTATAGCCTGCGTGTTTATGAAGAGACAACGGTTGAGAGGGAGTACTAAGCGCATGAGATAGAAGCCGCAAAGTAGGCGATGGTGCTAGCGTACATTTGGTTTGTCTGTGCTGGCACTGTTAGATCTGTTTAGGTAGATAGGATGCAACTTGCCTTTGAAGTCTGGTCAATCAATTCTCGGTCTTTCTCCGTGTGCAAATGCTGTCATTAAAAATGTCCCTCAACCAATTGCATGGCGGTGCTTATCATCCACGGCCCTCTCTTCTCTGCTGCGGGGGATGATCGACGCGTCCAGAATCCCCCAACCATGGCTCTTCTGCTCTTCTCCAGCTTCCGTCTCCATTCTCCGGACTCCACGATTCTTATCTTCCTTCGACTATGACGACCCCCGCCTTTCTCCAACATCATGAATCACGAGGACGATTCCTTTCAGCCTGAGTCTGCGTCGCTGAAAGCCCGAACCCCGAAGCTACACTGGGTCTGGCTCAGAAATCCCCGGGATCAGCCACTATCGACGACCATGGAAATGCTCCTAGATCCCGGCCGGCTCACATCCTGCAGCAGCTTCCCCTCCCTTAAAACCCGGGCGCTCTCTCGCTCTGCCCTCGTCCACAATTGAACTCTTTTCGCGCGTTTACAGTCCGTCCAATTCATGATGTCCGAGAAGTCGACTCAAGAGAATTCGCCCAAGACCTCTGATATTGAAAAGATCGCATCATCGTCTCATGATCATCAGAAGTCGCGGCTTGACCAGTTCCCGGATCCCGATGAAGGTCTCAGCGATGGGGAGAGGGCTAAGATTGTGAGATTGTGCCTGTCAATTTAATGCTAGGAAAAAGAGTCGCTGACGTGATTTCTTGCTTAGGACCGCGCCCTCCTGTGGAAACTCGACTTGCGATTGGTTCCTTGGTTGAGTTTACTTTATCTAGTCTCTTTCTTGGACCGGTGAGCATTTTCATGTCGCAGAAACCAAGTGCACCTAGCTCAACAAATGCAGGACCAACATCGGCAATGCAAAGCTGGACCATCTTCAAGAGGACCTTGGGATGTCGGACAACCAATACAACTCCTCGCTTACCATTTTCTTCGTCTCGTATGCGGTCTTCGAGCCGCTGACCAATATCCTGCTGAAGCGACTGCGGCCGAGCGTGTTCATTCCCATAATCATGGTCCTATGGGTAGGAATCGTTCCTCTATTGCCGCTATACACTCCATACTTACATGTGGGGATATAGGGTATTTGCATGATGAGCATGGGCTTTGTCCACAATTGGGCGGGACTAATGACTGTTCGTCTTACTTCCCCCTCCCTCTCGGAATTCATGCACTAACAGAACAGGCCCGCTGGTTTCTCGGCCTCACGGAAGCTGGACTCTTCCCCGGCGTCGGCTATTTTCTTTCCTGCTGGTACAAACGCTCGGAGTTTGGCGTGCGCATGGCGATATTCTTCTCCGCTGCTGCATTAGCCGGCTCGTTCGGTGGTCTCCTCGCAACCGCAATCGTGCAAATGGATAATGTCGGGGGGAAAAAGGGGTGGGCCTGGATCTTTATCCTGGAGGGCCTCGCGACAATTTTCATCGGTGTGGCTTCGTTTTGGATGGTCTATGACTTCCCTGATCAAGCGAAGTTCTTGTCGGAGGACGACCGGAAGAGGGTTCTTAGACGGCTGGCGGAGGACCAGCAGGCGAGTGCCGAGCACGAGGAGTTCAAGATGACCTATTTCTGGAACAGTCTGAAAGATTGGAAGACATATGCCGGCATGATAATCTACATGGGTGCTGATGGAAGCCTTTATGCGTTTTCATTGTTTGTCCCCACTATTATCAACCAGATGGTAAGACCCCTTTCTTACCTACACGGTTGTGGTTATGACTTAGGGCTAACATGAAATCACTAGGGTATGCCTACCATCCTCCTCACCACCGAGCCAGACGAATACTAACTCGTCACAAAAACAGGCTACTCCGGCATCCGCTCGCAACTCCTCAGCGTGCCCCCTTACGCCGCGGCCGCAATCGTAACAGTCGCCGTCGGCTTCATCGCGGACCGCACCCGCCAGCGCGGAATCTGCAACATGGCCGTCTCGCTCTCCGGCATAGCAGGCTTTGCCATGCTTCTCGGCGCGAAAACGCCCGGCGTCAAATACGCAGGCACATTCCTCGGCGCAATGGGCATTTATCCCGCTATTGCCAATACGATCTCGTGGACGAGTAATAATGTTGAAGGTATTCGCCCTCTTCACCCCTATCCGTTTCAAGTCATAAAGAATGCTAATGGGCGCGCGGGTAGGCGTATACAAGCGCGGAGTGACGCTTGGTTTTGTAATCGGATGGGGAAACCTGAATGGAATCGTGTCATCGAATATATACCGCGGCGATGACGCGCCGGAGTTCTATCCAGGTCATGGGACGGTCCTAGCGTACCTTGTTCTGTTCCAATTCGGAGGCTCGCTGCTGCAATATGCCCTGCTGAAGCGGGAAAATGCGAAGCGCCGCCGCGGCGAGAGAGATTACTGGGTTGAGGGGATGGATCAGGCGGAGTTTCGGATGCTGGGTGATCGGAGGCCGGACTTTATCTACACGCTCTAGAGCGATTGTCGGTTTGGCTTGGTTATAGATTTGGGCAGCGAGCAGGTCATGGAAATGAGGTCCTCTATTCTCGTATATATCGGAATGTGCACTGCAGTATAAAGATAAATCGCAACACCCGCTAAGTCTATACCCAACAGCCCAACCTCTATAACCCCCTCGTATACAGATTAACAATATCCTGCCCCTTCCTCGGCCCCTTCACAACATGCCGACTCGCCCAACTAAGCACCTCGCCGCTCTCCTCCTCCACCCGGAACGCATACGCCGTGCGATACATATCATCAATGCACAGATGATTCCCGCGCGCCGCGATGACCTTCGTCATCGCGCCCCGCGGCAAGCCGGGAACATCCGGCGGCGTCGGGGGCGCAACGAACTCCGCCGAGCTCGCTCCTTCAGCCGAATGTGTATCTGCAAAGTCGAAGTCGAAGTCGTGGAAGAGATAATCTGCCTCTTCTTCTTCGCCCTCCTTCTGCCCTTTGTCGACCTTCACAAACCACACGCTTATGCGGCCGTTTGCGCTGAGGCGCCAGATGTACTTCTTTGTCCAGCGCAGGCCGGGGCCGAAGGAGGTTGGCAGCAGGCCGGATTCACTGTAGAGGAGATCCGTGTGGGGCGCGCTTTTCGGTGCTTCGTCCGTGCTGGTGGCAGCGGGAGCGGTAGCTGTAGCGGTATTTGGATCGTTGTTTTGTTGTTGCTCCGTTGGTGGTGGTGGTGGTGGTGGTGTGGAGAGGCGCGGGCGGAGCGGTGTGAATGTCGCGGTCCCGTGCAGATCGCCCTGCATGTCGTTGGGGTTCGAGCTTTTCAGGGAGCGTAGGAGCGTCCAGGTTGGCGGGGTGGTGGATGATGTTGCGGGGCTGGGCGTGGGCGCGCGGGTGAGCGAAGAGAAGAGGGTTTGGAGGCGGAGGCGGGGTGGCATTGTTGCGTCTGTGGTTGATGGTGACTGTGCCATTGTCGGGTTGTGGTGGTTGTTCGCTTTGAGGCCTGAGGGGGGGGGGGAAGAGGG
>RHLP01000354.1:0-64909 GCA_003719405.1 Aspergillus incahuasiensis
ATCCAAACATCCCCTACCAAGTCCAGCAAACCCAGGCGCAGCTCAGTACGCAGCAATTCACATATGTGCCCGTCAACAAACTCGGCCTGCCCGTCCACGGGCCCGGCTCATTACCCGAGGGTCTGAGAATCGGCAGTTTACTCGATTTACCCCTCAGGGCAATCACGGCGTTTACGGAGATCTTTAATGGCGTTAAGTATAAGGGGTGGTATGTAGTATTCACTATCTATCTATCTCTTCTCCTACCAGTCTTGCTTGGCTGGCTTTTGAGGTTGGTTGCAGTGGGTGAGATAGACTGACGACTTGCTTGCATGCATCTAGGGCGATTGTAGCGGCTGGTCCGTACAATGATCCGACCCTGGGCGTTGCCGCTAAGTTCTATGCTATTGTGCTGGAGCAAGTGAGCGCGCCTGATGGGTCGGGTGGCGGGGGGTTGTGATTGTGATTGTGTATCTCTTTCGTTGGGTGGTGATGTTGATGTTTTTCCCCCTCGACTATAATAGTCGGACGGCTGCTTCAGCATGGCTGTCTGCCTGCACTCGCGTCCTAGGGCCAACTTGGTTGGGCTTGGCTGGTGCCTCAGTTAGTGCATGCAGGCTTGGTTTGCGCTTTAAGGGGAGTGTACTCCGAGTATGTTACGATAGGGTGATTGTGGCCTAGCATGGGACGGCCCGTAGGTATGGCAGGGATTTTGGCCGGGTTGGGAGGGGTTATATGTTCTATATTAATTTCTTCTGTTCGAATTGTGAGGGAAAAGCATGGATGGTTGGAACGAACGATTGTATATAGGTTTACTCTTCAATATACCCCGATCTGCTTCTATACATTTTGTGCGTTTTCCTTCATTATATGAATCAATATATGTGGACAATTGATATAACAAGCGGAATGGAGCTATATGACCACAATTATTGAGATATTAATTGCATGCTTTTCTGTACATCAAGGGAATAATAAATATAGCTCTAGTAACTCATAGGTAAACCGGATATAAACTCCTAAAATCTAGATCTTCTCCAACAACAACTTCGATCCACTGGCAGCAGGGCCCTTCTCCCCCTTACTCGCCTTCTCAAGCTCCTTCTTCCCCTTCTTCAGCGCCTTAAGCAGCTCAGCCTTCTTGCCAAAGTCCTCGCTCTCCGCCAACGCAACAACAACATAAGAATTCGACCCCGTCGCCCACGCCAGGATCTCACTGCTAATCTGCTCGTATAGCAGATCGCCAAAGCCGAGCGGCGGCTCGACCTTCTCGACCTTCTTTTCCGCTGCGTTGAACCGTCCACCCTGCACAAGCGACTTCAGCATCCGCCCGAAGAACGCTGTGTCCTTCGCCTCGGTGCAGGACTTGGCGGCGGCAGCCACGGCGGATAAAGCCGCGGGCTTCTTATCGCTGTCGGCGTCGAAGAGTACTTCGGACAGGAACTGGCACCCGAAGCTGGTGGTGAGGAGGGTGTCTGCGCGGGCGGTGATGAAGTCTAGGAGGGTCGGGGAGGCGGCCTTGATGAGCTCTGACCGGCGGATAGCGGGGTCCTTCTTTGAGGTTTCCTTGCGGACGGAGAAGATCTCGTCGAGGATGGCGAAGTCCTGCTCCGGGAGGAGCCACTTCAGCCTCTTGGAGTTGCTGGTCTCTGGATCGCCGGCGCTGGCGAAGGGGTATAGGATGGGGATGCGGGCTGTGAGGTCGACGGCCTGGTAGAGGAGTTCCTCGTTGCGGGCCTCCTCGTCGGAGATGGACTGGTTGAGCAGTTCAGGGAAGATGAGCTTCGCCGTGAGCTTTGTGTCGTCGATGACTTCGTATGCGGCGAGCAGGACGAGGTGTCCATTCACATCGCCGGCCATCATCTTGATCGTGTCCTTGTAGAAGCGGGTGAGGTGTTTGCGGTCCTTTGCGGAGGAGTAGGCGAGGGCGAGGCACATGAGGCGCGCGCCGGACTTGGTGAATGCCAGGTTCTTGACGAGGTCGCCTTCTTCGTCGCCCTTGATGAGCTCGATGAATTCGGTGGCGTCGGTGGTGCCGGGTTTCGTGTTGAGGAAGTACTGGAGCATGGCGTCGTGGAGCATGGTGAAGCCGGTGGTCTTCTTCTGAATGAGCTGGTTGATGAGCTCGAGGAGGAAGCGCATGATGGGGGAGCGCTTGGCGGGGTCCGCTTCGAGGATGGTCTTGAGGTCTGCGTTGGTTTTCTTGTCCTTGTTGCTGGTGTCTCGGAAGATAGCGAACTCGGCGCCGTACCATTCCCTCAGCAGGTTTGCTTGTTGCTCTTTCGTCGCGACTGTGCGGTAGATATCGTCGAGGATCCATGATCCCTCGGGGTGTCGGATCAGTCGCTTGACCTTGCCGTAAAACTCAGCAATGATCATATCCCGGATCTCGGAGTCGCCATGCACGATCAGCTTGCCGATCAGGAACTTTGCGTATTTGCTCTGCGCCAGCTCAACGTAGCTGCCCTTCAGCTCACGCGCAATCTGAAGCCGCTGCTCGACGTTGGCGTACTTCAACGCCGTCTGGATAACACGGACGGAGTCATGCTTGAAGACAAAGTCTTTCACTCGGCCGGTGATGATCTCGAAGAGCTCGGCGATCAGCTTCTTTCGCTCTTCCAGCGGGACGTGTGACTTGCGGCGTAGGCGCTCCCATAGTTTCTTGGATCGGGCAATCTGGTCGGCGTTGGGCTTCGCGGCCTTGCGCTCTTGCTGTAGGGCTTTTTGCTTGATGTGCGATTCGCGGGAGTTGGACACTGCGTAATTTATATTAGCTGAGATGGAATGGGTGTGCCAGAAGAAAAGGACATACCCTTTGCCTCGTCGCTATCCTGAGCCTTCGAGGTGGAGTCCACCTTTTTCTTATCCTTGACTTCGGCCTCCTCCTCGCTCTCCTCCTCATCTTCCTCATCTTCCTCATCAAGATCATCCATAACAACATCTTCCTCCTCTACCTCCTCAATCTCCGAGTCCTCGATATCATCAACATCGAATTCATCATCTTCGTCGGAGAATTCGTCGTCATCAGACTCCACAACAGCCTTCTTCTTCGAAACCTTCTTGTCTTTCTTTCCAGATTTCAGGTCCTTGCCCTTCGGGGCACTCTTGGAGCTCTTCTGTGCCTTTACCGGCGCGGACTTGCCCTTCGACGGGACGGCGGTCTTGGTCTTCGTTCGCTTCCCATTGCGGTCCTCGCCGGTGTCGACGCGGCGTTTGACTCCGACCATTTTAATATCGGTATATCGGGTCCGATTGAAAGGAAACAGGGTATTTAAGGGGGGGGAGAGATTGCGCCGCTGGTGATACTCGTCCACGGGCTTGGCTGAGATATCCGACTTTTTTTTTACTGCCGGTCGCTACTGGGGCGGTCAAGATATCTAGCGCTGTTTGCACTATTTGTACCGCGATAAGAGCATGATTGATGGAGAAGCGCCAAGACTAGGTGATGAAAAGCAGCCAATCGATATTATTGTTTTTCATCGGCCAAAAAGCCTTAAAGATGATGTCTTTCAAATGTATCCAGCATTAAGATTAGATCAAATCATCCAAGATGCAGCAGCCCCGATACATAAATCGGGTGATTGGCAGATGCAAACGACGCCGGAACGCCCCAAACCCAGCAACCAGTTTCATCGAATCATACAAAGCGCTTAGATAGCGCCCAAGATCAGGCATTTGCAGCGCTCAATGCTAATTGCTCACTCGCGCATCTCCGCTACCTCAGACTGAGAAGAGTATGGTGATTTCATTGCGCGCATCTCCGCGCTGGGCGGCGCTTGGGCTGACTTTTTGCGGCCCGGGATATGAAAGCCGATATGTGACGATGGCTTGGACCCTCCTGCTTGCGAGTCACTTGAGAAGTCGCCGAAGCGGGAGAAGATGCTCTTCTTCTTGGGCTTGGTCTCGGTGTCTTCGTCGTTGAGCCCGACGTCTTCGAATTGGTCTTCTTCCATTGTGGGCGGGGGCCGTTGACCACTGTAGCCGGATGTCGAGGTCATGCGGGAGAAGCGCGAGTCGAGGGATGTCCGGGAGGGCATGTTGTCTGAGTAAATTATCGGCGAGCGCGCGGAGATGTCCTGCAATAGATGAGTTTTTGTATCGTGCTAAGGTAGTAGTAGAACGAGAATGAACTTACGAAAGAGCGTCGATAAGAGTCAAAGGACTCGCGGGAGATCGAAAACGGCTCATTGTCGTCGACTAGGTTGCGGTGGTTGGATGAGGACTTGGAGCCAGGGTATTTGCGCCAGAAGCTCTCCTTCTCTGGTGGTGATGGCTATCGTGGTGTTAGTAGGCGCATTGTTCTTTGATGGAAGCCGAGGTATGAAGTTAGACGTACCGGAAGATAATCGCCGTTGCAATCGACAACTAGGCCATCATTGTTAGGAAGCGCCTGGGGCAACTCAACATGAGCACTCACCGCTCAATTTGTACTCAGGGGGTTCGGATTCGTGACTTTTGCGGATACTCAATGGGGTCGAAGCGTGGTTCTCTTCAGAGGGCCGGGCATCAGGCTGAGCGTCGACTTCCCCGCCACTAGGAGCGGCGGGCTTTCGCCCTAGGAAGTTGAGGAACGGAGCCATGTGGTCGTGTTTTTCGAGGACACTGCGACTTGACGAAAGGATGTGGACCAGTAATGGATATCAGGGAGGTGGTAAGACGATGACTGGGGATAATCTTCTATAGAGGACCACGTTATGTACCTCACATGATCTGTTGTCTGGGGCTGGCGGGACAATTTATGAAGATCGCCATTGAGCGTTTAGTGCCCGATGGCAACGTCATAGTTTCTTGGAGATTGCGGAGGTCGCAGTGGAATTCATGTCCGGCCATCATCTCTTCCGAAGTTGGAGGAAAAATCTGGGTTGTTGCTAAAGATGACTCGATAAGTACTTGTGCCTTGGGAAATTATCTGAGTTTGTCACTCGTCTGACCTTTTCCAAGGTTGCCAGGATGTTAGACTCGTTACTTACTCCGGAGTACACCTGCACCGGCTATTCGAACCGTTCATGCCAGACTCCTCCACGTGGTTTTACCGGCCTTATGGGGACATCGTCTTCAAAATCCAGGATTCTGTGCAATTGCTCTCAATAACAGTGACCGACTTGGTACGATATGCCAGTCGACCTTGGAAGCCGTCGGTACTCGAAAACATTTGACCAAAGCCAATCTGTACTAGCATATATGTCAGACATTCGATTTCGAGTTGTCCCGTTGCCTTGCAACCCCCTTATAATGCCCATTAGAAAGGTTCCTGTGTCTACATTTCCAGAAATGCCTGGTCAGGAACTTTCCATCAAAACACAATACGTATCTCATGCCACAGATAACGGCACGGATAGGTATAACTTGCGACATCACGAGCAATAGGCCCCCTCTCCTTGAAATCATCTTCTTCCTCTGATCACCTTGACTATCATCTCAATTCGTAAGGCTCGGTGCTTTCGTTCTTTTCTCTATCGGCTATTGCTTGACTCTAAACAAGCTGCAAAGATGCACTACTTTTCCAAGGGCATTTTTACTGCGCTCACCCTCGTCTCAATCACCAATTATCGGGTCAGTCACAAGAGCCCCGACTCCTAACAAGGAGTTGTAAAGCCCCAGCCACAATGAGAGTCTGCCTAGACCATCCATTTCCTGGATACAGCTGCTCTTTGGACAATCAATGTTTCATTGGAAGGTCGTCGAGTCCACCGAAGGCCTGCGAGGTGGGGCGCGGTTCCGATACTTAATTGCATAAGGCTGGACTTGTTGCATGCCTAGGTACGGAGTAGACGTCCCAGAATCAAATACATCGACTCATCGTCATGAGAATCGCACCTAAAGGTAGAGAGTAGACTCGAGCGATCTATGAGAATGTGTAATCAACTGTTGTTGTACTGCGCTACGTACTAATTGTTTTAATAAATGTGTACGGAGTACGGAATGATAGGATCTTTCTCGGTGTGTACGCCGGCCAGTAGAATGTACCTAGCAGGTGATGAGAGAAGGGATAGGGGGACTAAGCAATTCCTCTTGATCAGCGAATTACGGCAATAAGCATCATGTACAAGCGTCACGGTGATAAAATTTGGTTGATGAAAAGTGGTTTGAGTGGAATATAAGTTTAAAACTATGACTTTATTTTTATCTGTTATGGATAGTCGAGTGGGAGATCAGCCGTTAGTCAGTGACCTTGCTAAGGTCTTGGCCAGCGTCGACTGGTGCCCGGTACGAATCCTGGGGTTGTCGATTGTACTCGTGTGAGTAATCCACGAACGCTACACGGCACTAAGCAATGGAAGTGACCCTTGAGGGAAGCAATTCTGCAGAGACACTTCCACCCTGGGGTGGCGTCATCGGATTACACCGTCGCGTTACAGGGAATCTGGCTGTTGGGCTGGACGACTACTTTTTTGCTTTTTTTTTGGGGTTTCCTCTTCTATATATCAGTGGCTTGCATGGATATAGGCAGTAGATTCGCATCTTTTGGAGGATCCTGACTGAGGCCGAATGGCCGTAATGCCCGTATACTTTTACCCTAAGTAGTTTCCACCCGTGGTGCTCCAGGACCGCTCCTGCCTTGTTGCTCAACACCAGCCGCAACCACCGACTTCAAACTTCTTGTCGCGCGCCCGCAACATGTATTTACAGTGGCTACATTCGCTTCGTTACGTGCCGGTATACATATCGCTGTTTTATTATCAGCCTGCCAATACACTCATCGGACGGGTAATGAAAGACCTCAATCCCGCAAACCTACGCCTTCCGCGCCGTCAAAAAAACGTCTAGTCCGTTACCTGCCTTTGACTGCCATAGGGGATTGGGCCGTTAGCGTCTCCTGGTGATAGGAGACTCACCATAGGAATGGCATTCTGGACGGGCTGGGCGTTATGGCAGAAGCTGAGCATTGTACGCAAACACTACCCTACCTACTACCCACGCACGAGACTAACCATTTCCAGGCTCTTGCTTTCCTTCTCGTAGGAATACTCCCATTTCTGATACCACAGCTAACACAACTAGCTCCTTGTTCTTGTCTATTCCTTCAGCGTCCTTACCTACAATAGGCGAAAGATCCGGAAACAGGCTGCCGAGGAAGCAAACCAGCGAGCAGAGCAAGAAGCCGAGATGGGCGAGGTCGGGTCGTCATCAAACGAGATACCATTCGGCGCCAAAGCACTGGAGAAGGGAATCGAAGTCGAGGGTATATGGACAATGAAGCGACATTCCCTCGCCAAGCCAGCGAGTATCGCGGAAAAACGAAAGTCATCTGTACTGGGTTCGCTACTCAGGCATAAATCGACGGCCAGCAGTCTTCAGACACCTCACATCATTGAGCCGAAGTCAACCAAAGATTCCGATTCGCCCCGCAAGTCAGGAAGCGCAGATAGTCAGGCTGAGAGCGTACTCGAGAGCATCCACATTGACACCTTCCGCTCCAGTCGGCCCCCGAAGCTCGATATTAGTGGTCGACAAGGGCAAAGGTTATCCGACTTTGAGAGGCCGCCCTCTCGAGGGTGGTTTGCTTCCCGAAGCTCGTGGATGAAGCCCATCGTGGGGTATAAACGGTCATCAGTGCGCGATGGTAAGTCCATACTACTGCATGGCTCTGGCCCATGGTGGATACTTTGCTGATACTCTGACAGGGCGCCATCGAGGTTCATCTGAGGATTTCAGGCGCAGATTCAGCAAGCTGTTCGACGAGACTATTCCGCCCTTGCCACAGCAGCGTGAGACGTTTCAGCTCACGCCGATCTATCAAGCGTCGATAGAGAGCAGCAGCATTGGACAGAGGTCGATGGAGCGAATTACTACCCCGGTTACCGTAAAGTCAAGGGGCGAAATTCAACCATAGATATCAACGTTATCCGAACGGGCGAATGTTGCGTTATGCGTGTATATCTAGGATATTGTTATCCTCTGATATGGGTTGCAACAGTAACATCCAGGCTGGATTCCTGCACTTAGACGCTGATGTTGGATGGCTTTTATTGTATCTTTTATCCAAGCAGCTTATGGATTATAAATCAAGGCGAAATCGGGAATCTTTTTGTTTATCAAGGCAGCAGCCGGTGCCTGGCACGTGACATCGTGATGGCCCAGACGCGTCTCCATCTCAACTCGTATGCTCGAGAGGCGAATACTAATAGAGTCTACCAGAAACCACATAACAATCCTACTGATCGCCCTCACTTATAAATTGCGTCGGGCCGTCGGAGTGCTACTGGAGTCTCTCAGACAAGAATTCTCTGGACAATAACAATCAGCTTGAAATAACCACGCGCCGGGGCAGACGCGTCCTTTCACCAGCCAGGGTGGCAAACCGATCCGAAGACTCTACATATTCTCTACACCAGTAACCCCGAGTCAAAAATGACAGCAGACATAGAGAGTCAGAATGAAATCGACGAAAGCGGACTCCCAGGACCAGGGGCACCCACTCCGCTCTCATCATTGGAGGTACGACGGCCGCGGCTACTATTTACGGGCGTCATGTAGCTAACATTACATAGGGAATGGCAGGTCTGACCAACCGAGATATCAAACTGTTTGTCGATGCCGGATACAACACTGTTGAGGCGATCGCCTATACGTACGTCCCGCCCACCATCAAGAATACTCGATAAGGATTGACAAATACAGCCCAAAACGATTGCTCGAACAAATCAAGGGGATCTCGGAACAGAAGGCTACTAAAATATTGGTTGAAGGTGAGATTTCCTGAGGCAGTGCTTGTTCAAAGAATACCTTCTAATCCCTCTCCATCGATAGCGGCGAAACTGGTCCCTATGGGCTTCACGACGGCCACGGAAATGCACGCGCGGCGAAGCGAACTTATCTCAATCACAACGGGCTCTAAACAGCTAGACACGCTTCTCGGAGGTGGGATTGAGACCGGATCGATCACGGAGATTTTTGGCGAGTTCAGAACGGGAAAGAGTCAGATTTGCCATACTCTAGCAGTCACATGTCAGCTACCCTTCGACATGGGCGGCGGAGAAGGGAAGTGTCTTTATATTGATACTGAAGGAACGTTTCGACCGGTGCGTTTGTTGGCCGTTGCGCAGCGGTACGGTTTAGTCGGCGAGGAGGTCCTAGACAATGTGGCTTATGCCCGAGCATACAACTCCGATCACCAGCTGCAGCTGCTCAACCAAGCCTCTCAAATGATGTGCGAGACCAGGTTCTCTCTTTTGGTTGTCGACTCGGCTACGTCTCTGTACCGGACCGACTTTAACGGCCGTGGTGAGCTGTCGACTCGACAGACGCATCTCGCCAAGTTCATGCGTACTCTGCAGCGACTAGCCGATGAATTCGGTATTGCGGTCGTCATCACAAACCAGGTTGTAGCTCAAGTCGACGGTGGGCCAAGCTCGATGTTCAATCCCGACCCCAAGAAACCTATTGGAGGTAACATCATTGCGCACGCCAGTACGACGAGATTGAGCTTGAAGAAGGGAAGAGGCGAGACCCGAGTCTGCAAGATTTACGACAGCCCTTGCCTTCCCGAGAGTGACTGTCTCTTTGCGATTAACGAGGACGGTATCGGGGACCCCAGCCCAAAGGATTTGGAGAATGACTGAGCTCGGTGATATGCTGTTTCGACCTTGATTATGATGCGACGATTCATTGATTTATACTGCTTGATTGTACTTGACGCAGTTTTTCAGCACATATCCTTATCTTTTTGTAATATGGCGGTCGCATGTCATTCTGGCTGCATTACCGGAGTCTAGGTAGAATATCACCCAAACAGTTTAGACATCGAAGTGTTGTCTCTGAGTTAGATGCTTTTGAATACTTAGAGGTTGAGTAGGCGGTGGATGCTTGGCAGGTTTTTGGTTGCGGAAGAGCTTCAACTCAGCTTTCTGCCAACTCTGTCGGGCTGTCAAACTCTCGTTTTTTTACCCCCGATCATGGGGAATTGAGTTGAACATTTCATTATCGTGTGCAAGGAGGCCTGCTGCCATTCGATATGGCGAAAATTTACAAAGATACCCAGGTTGACCTCCGGCCGTACTCGCCGAGCACCGTCGTCAACATCCCGATTCCAACACAAACAGGATCGCAGAACCGGGCGCGATTCACAATTTCTTCCCTCACAGACTCCGTCGAATCAGCTGCGAAAGACGAGGATGACTTTGCAAGACGATACATCGCGACGCAGGGCTCTGTGTATTTCCGCAAACGCAACGTTTACCCGCGAGCATTTCTCTGGAGGGTCGTCAACGAGAGCAAGGTTTTGGAGCTTCAATGTGTAGATCTGACGAAGGGCGGCATTGAGAACGAGGAATATAATGTGACTCTGCGGTTGGACTTCCAGGAGGAGATTCTTCCGTCGGGCGTAGCTCTTGCAGACTTGGAAGATCAGGAAGTGCTGAATGTGTTTGTGATCACGGCTTCCAAGGAGCTGCACACTTTGGCTTTACGACCGGAGTTCTTCAGGAAAGCGGCGTCCATCGACCAAAAGATCTCGGATTGGTGCAAATGTTACGTTCCGGCGCCGTTGGCTTTCTCACATCCACACAGATTACACGCGAGCAGTCCGCTGGAGCTGTTCATCTCCCTTGACAGCGGTGCGCTCTTGCGCTTGACCCGGAGAGCCGCCGACGATGGTATGTTATATATTCTGCGCGCTACATATGTGACATTGGGCAGCTAACGCGTGCGCTTTCAGGCTCGAATTGGTCTCCGCTTACGCTTGACGAGAGGACTTGGGGTGCTTCGCTTCGTGGGCTGGTTAGGTGGAATGCGCAGACTTCGATCAGATACGGCAGCCGCACACTCGACGCCAATGTACCGAACGCGATCGCCACGACGTCTGACCAGACCTACGTTTTTGCGGTCTGTTTGAACCACACGTTGAAGATCTGGAACCTCGCTACGAACAAGTTAGTAGCGACGAAGGACTTGCTTGGTCGCGAAATACAGCAACCGGACTCTCTTACGTACTCGTTGAACCCCTCCGAATCGTCGTTCATTCGCGTTTTCAATGTTGAGAGGGCTCTAGACGGTGGATACCGCTACTACGCTGTGACATATTCGCCGTTTGAGGATGGGTGCTTCAAGTTTTGGGCCATCAAGGGGGGCCTCACCTCGCCTTTGGAGATCGAGGATCTTTTCCCCGCCGCGACCCTAAAACCTTTGGATCCGGACTCGACCGGTAACATGTTTTGGAGCATCGCCGATTTCCAGGTCAAGCCGGCGGAAGAAGGAAAGCGCATGGAGCTCTGGGTGCTGTGGAGGAACAGTGGTCTCTACGAACTATACACTCTTCACTTCAACTTTGAGTCTCTGGTTACGGACTGGGCGAGCAACTGGACCTGTGCCACATCAGATACCCGCCGACAGGAACCCCCACCTCCCTCACCAATCTCTGATGTCGTGGATCCCACAGAAAGGTGGTTGAAGTTCCTTCTGCAGCCCAACCGGTTCCCGCCGGAGTTGCTTGAGACTTCCTTGATGATCTACCAGGAAGCCATGAAGCCGCTGTCTTCCCTGAGCAGCTTGAAGAAATCGACCCCTCTCTCCGAACGGCTATGCTCTACTATTGCAGCTGCGGTCTCTTTGCGAAGGTTTGAAGACGATGAAATGGATTTCTCACGGTATCGTACCGATACAGACTCCAAATGGCGGCAATTCTGGCAGATTGCGGATGACCTGAACAAGAGGAGATTCGAGCCTGTCACGCTGGCGTATGACACATACTACGAAACCTCATGGGTTCTTCTTTCAGATAGTTGTGCGGTAGTACGAGAATGCAGCTCAACGGAACTCCTTCTACACAATCCAGGACCCGTGCTCCAACGTGAAGGGCCCAAAATTTCCGATCGTTGGAGGCATCGGAATCTAGAGTCAGAACTCGGCGACTTGTTTCAGGAGGCGTCACACCTCATGACAGTTGCCTCTGAGTTCAGGGAGAAGTTCTCGGCTGACCTCGATGCAGCCTGCCAGAGTGCCATCGAGGCGGAGATCTTCGCAGAAGCCTCATCTTCTGTCCAAGACAGGATGGACGCTTTCCGTGACCGATGTGACTTTGCAGAGCAGATTTCTAACCAGATCTATGACGAATTGATCTCTGAGATGAATGAGCGGCTCAACATTTACATGCTATCTAGTGAAATTTTCTTTAAGATCCTTGGGACCATTCCACTTGGGTTCCCCGGGAAAGACTCTGATCTTCTGCCTACGAACTTTGGGGTCAAAGTTACCGTGAATGGCGTCCAAGAGACGATCCTCTTCACGCGCCGGATACTGATCAATCTCCTGGTACTTGTCGTCTTTGTCGACGGCGAGGTGCAGCAAGAAAAAGGCTCCACTTTCGATGCAGTTGAACTCTTCGTTGAGCTGATCAACCTGCTGCGGGAGTACGAGATGATGTTGTGGCTAAGCTCAAACACGCGAAGAGAAACCGACAAATACGCAAAGTCAGATGATTTGTCAATGCCATCTTTCGCATTGACCAGCCCTCCAAGCAACAAGGATAAGAGGGTTGTCACTATCTTGGAAGATCTGTTCGCTACGGACATCAAGCCTCGCCAGACCATTGGCCTTCCTCAGAGTTATACGCTGACTCTCGGCGTTCAAGATGTGCTATCTTGGGTGAGTCGGCCAGGTGAAGTGGCGTATCCTAACGCACTAGTTTACATTCAGTGCGACTTGATAGCCAAGGGCAACGTAGACCTTGCCTGGGATTTTCTACGTTTCCAACCAAGCACATCCTGGGCAACCTATGTCAAGGGTCGTCTTTACGTGGCCATGTCTGAACTGGACACCGCGGCCTTGTATTTCAGAAAAGCTGCCTACCTTCTCTGTAAGTTTATACGACTCTTATTGACCGTCCCTGGTACTGATTATGTTTAGCGTGTGGAAAGCCGCTTGGCAACCTGCACGAGATGTCTTCGACGCTCCTCGACATTGTCTCTGTGGATTGTTTCCACAATGGGCTTCCGAAGTATTTCCAGCACGTGCTCTCTATATTCGAGCAGGCTCGCGCGTTTTCTCATGTTTCCGAGTTTGCTGGTCTGGCATTGCAGGCTCTCGCTAGCGTACACGGCAGCGAGCAGGATTCAGAGGTGGCTCGATTGAAAAACGACCTCCTCTCGCGCATGTTCTACGCTTCTTTGCAGATCTGCCAGTTCGACCAAGCGTATTCCGCCCTCTCTCGGTACCAGGACCTCGCTCTTCAAAAGTCTGCTTTGAGCTCCCTCATCACCAGCATTTTGGCCGCCTCGGGGCCAGGTACCGCTGGGCTTGAGCAGATACTCGCCTTCCCTACAACACTCATCCCTAACCTCGCCTCTCACGTGGACGAGATTCTGGTCTCTCTTGCCCGGAAACAACCCTCGGCCACCTTCCTCGATGCTAAAAGCAAGTGGGCCGACGGCACAGTCGACTACCCCAGAATCCTCCAGGCCTACCGCATCAAGCGCGGCGACTACCGTGGGGCAGCAGAAGTTGCCTACCACAACGTCGAGCGCCTCCGTCAGGCCAGAGACACATCCACCCACCATCTCCTCTCCAAAGCCAAAGCAGGCGATTCCTACCACCACCTCCTCGACGAAGACGACCCCGAGAGTAACGAAATCAGACACGAGCTCCTCTCCCTCATCAACCTCCTCGCCTGCGTCGACAAAAGCGAAGCTTACATCCTCGTCGACAAGGAAACGTCCCGCTCACTCACAATACGCCGCAGCAGTGCGAGCCTACAATCTGCTGCAGGGGCCAAAGACCACGATGGAAATGTCTTCATGGACGACGCTGACGCACCAACGTCGCGCCATGGCTCCATCTCAAATCTCAGGCTTCTACCTTCCAACTCTATCACATCTTCCGTCTCTATCCCGCCGCCTACTACACCTGCACAAGGTCCGCGAAAGCGAGTCATTGTCACGCTTGACCACCTGCGCCGCGAATACCAATCCGAGCTGGACCGGGGAAGCAGGATTGAGCGTGGAGACTGGGAGTTTGGCCTGGATGATGGGTTCGAACTTGGGCAGGATGGTGTTGATAATGATGATACGATGGTGCTCGCTTGAGATGGGTTTGGGCGCAGGCTCTACCTCGAATTTGTTGGTTTAATTTTTTCCGGCTTGGATTCTCCTTGTGAGACAGTCGGTCGGTTAGGCCGGGTCAGGTCTTTGCATCTTGCGTTTTGTATCCTACCGTATATTAGCTATCAACGGTCATTTATGCTCCCACTCATCTATATAGTCTTGGGTGATCTACTTATAGGCTTTAGAGTTTTTCTTACTCTTTGCGATGCTAATCAGTTTTACACGGTATCGGAAAGGACGAGTCGGACTAGGGCTAATCGGTGCCCTTGACTTACCTACCACTAGATGGGCCGCCGCCGTGGGTAGTGCCGATGAGCGCCATTGTGTCCTGGGGTTACAGGGAGAGCTAGTATGTATTCAGTGCAATTCTAATCCGAGATTGAATAAGTCTGTTCGCTTATGTAGTTAGCTAGACAGAATCAAGTCGAAGTCAGCGTTCGCATATCGACCTTGTACGCCCATCTTCTTTCTGCTTGGTGAAGGGATAACAGATTAGGGGCGCAATACCAAGCAGGACATACATTATATACCTATTAAATCCAGCAAAGGGTGTAGGATCTCGCGAGGGTTTTATGGGAGACAGCGCCCCTGGACATAGTTGTTGGCTATCGTGGGTGTGTCGTTGGTTGCGCCATATTACAGCCCGTACCTAGTAAACCGCTTAGGTAAGAGCACAATGGTGAAACAGATCTGCATAATCTTCTAGGGGGGATGTTGAACGAAGTATAAGGCCGGGCCTATATATAGCCAATTGGTTCTTGTCGTCCAATGGTGAGGTCTACTTGACTGAGGTCTTAACACACCTCTTACACCCCGTCATACCACCGCATCTGTTTCAGCACCTCAGCACGTAGATCAGCCACAGTACTGAGCCCACACGGCCAGAAGTCCACTGTCAATCGGTATTGCGCCAGCTCATCGCGTTCTCGCGGGCGCTTTGCTCAACCGTTCTGTAATCTGTTAGGGACGTGGTCGTAAACCTTGCCAATACAAATGCATACATATGTGCAGCCAAAGCTTAGGACCTGAAGTGCTATAGATGGAATTATCTTGCCAGGAACGCGCCACTGTATGTACTACTATCCTACTCTATGAGTCTATAGGTCTCCTTGTTCACGGGGCCCGCAGGATTGGGAGGTACATATGGGATGCGCAAAGTATAGTGTTTTGCAATGAGTATATAGGTGCAAAAAGCAGCGGATTACTCACATTGACTGGGCGCTTATTCTTTTGGAAGGTTCTTGATGCTCGTCCTATATATTTATGCATACCTATTACCTACAATACTACCCTTGCTGAACCGATTAAATGATTGGAGAGTAGAAATGTATTTTTTTGTTTTCCATGATTGTCAAAATCTATCTAGGTTCTTAAGTGAGCTGCAATACACTACGATAGCCAATACCCATAGCCTGCTATACTTAGGCAAGCATTCGGTCAACATGGCCCATTGATCAAGCATCCATTTGCAGAGCGAAACGCGTGCTAGAATAGAGAGACTCCTCTGGGTCTGAACCTGTTAGAACCAAGGGCCTTATGGATCATTAGACCATTAAAACTATTCGTCCGGCCGTTATACTCCTACAATGTAAACGGGGTGGGTTATGACAGTTACTTGGCAATATATACGGATCCGCTTCAGAATATATATAATGCGTGGGCGATTCCGTTTCCACTCACATCCAACAAACCTAATAATCCACCACTGAGCTCACAACAGGAGGTGAGCAGATATATCTACAAAAACCTCCACTGGAGCCACGCATTCATTTCGATTACGAAAAGAACACCTCAACGGGACTATGGTGGAATCTTGATAGGACGGCAAGCCTGCAGCTGATGGGTGAACGAATTAGGCTGGCGCCAATATTTAGGATTTAGGTATAGAGGGAATCATAATTTAGCGAGTCCTTCTATATTCGACTAAAAAGCAATACACAAGCATGGCTGAGAGGGCTTGTTAACTGGAAGTAGATGAATATTATAAGGAAATACTATTATATGAACTAGGGCTACAAGTGTCACAGGAACACTACGTACCGTACATGAGGCCAGGGACGAGAGGGCGGCGGCGGACGCTAGTACCAAGCAGACGAGCGGTCAATACCGGCAGAAATCTCTTAACGTCCCGCTAGCCACAGGTGCTTAGTGCTTACCAGAGTATCTAAGTAAATATATATCTCAAGGTCAAGCCAGCAATAAAAAAATCAATGGACCCGCCGGGAATTGAACCCGGGACCTCTCCCAGATGCGTCATTTAATGCGATGCGAAGGGAGAATCATACCACTAGACCACAGGCCCGTACTGTTATTTTAAATTATTTTTTAAAAAGATACATAGTTTAAATTACTGCGCAGCCAGTAAATCCTCCGCGCCGTGACATCTTTTTAGCCCTAATTTAAGATATATAGATAGTAGTAAGACCAGACCTTATAAAAATAATTAAAGAAACTTGCCCTGCTATTTATTCTATTATGCCTTGCCCAAGGCTAACTGCAGGTGTAGTCCTTCTTACTCTGGAGACCTGATTTAATTCCCCGGACATCCAACTCTAAGTCTCTAAGCATAGAACTCTTGAGTCTTTAGTATCCAACCTTCCTTATTCCTAATACTCTGCACTACTTCAACTTTGCTGTTTCCTTTATAGCATTTGAGGCGTTCCAGTTTACTGTTGCTTCCCTTTGTTCGCGTTGTTCGCTTGTCCCAAAGTTAAGAGAAGCTAATAATAGCTTCAAAAGGCTTTATAAATAATTAAGGTACAGATGAGCTGGTTATTGACAGCCTGTAGGTAAGGTTGTTATCTATGCCTGTAATAATCCCTGCTTTACTCTTCTCAATACTTGATATTAGTCTTGCATTACTAGGACTATGAACTACTGTGATAACAGCTCGTATGTAGGTCCGCCGTCAACGGTAGCTAAGGCTGTTGGGAGGCCTTCGCGTTCGCTGACGGCGAAGAAGGTAAAGAATAAGAGGTGTAGAATTGCGAGGTTGTTTCGCTGCCGTCAAACAGTATCCTAACCTCTTCATACATAATACAGATGGAAAATTACACTACTGTATGCCCCATTTTATAGATTCATGTTGACTCTTGGATCAGATGGACAGACACTCTGGGAATCAAACCCAGGACCTCTCCAAATTAGTAATTAGACTCAGTCATAAGGAGGAGAAATAAGAGAGCAAGGGGAGCTAGTCTTGTTGTCATCTGAAGTGGAGAGATCAAAGCTAATATTCCGGCGGAGAAAAGGGAGGGCACATGGATGTGTTCGTGGAGGTGGAGGTAGAGGTGGAGGTGGTTGTCGTGGAATGGGATGTGGACAGATCCTTGCTTTCAACGTCTTAGCTATGTACAACAGGAACTTACCTCTACTTACAAGCTCTATTTCATTTCATACATATTATTTGAGTTCTGTTCTTGCAACCCTTGCAACACTGCATGATTATCCTTATTATAATAATAGGAAGCTGGTTATAATTTAGATATATATTTTAGACTGCCAAAAATAAAGGATGTGTGTAAGAAGGTCCTATGTTGGCACCTTGAGTGCCTGAGGCATCAGCGGCAGAGCAATGTATCGAAAGGTCTACTCCGTACCAACCCTTACAACCCTTATCCTCCTGGGCGTTAAAATATCAACACATACACACACATGGTGCAACACCACATAGTTCTAGCTAGTGTTTCAACTCCAATAGAGAATAACACCATCTGTTGCAGGCTTTACCTATATAGGTTTAGCTGCAGCCTATATTTTATTTTTTGTTGTTAATTATTTTGTCTGCTGTTATTTTGGAGTTCACAAAAACAAGCATCTGCGAAGGCGGCATAGATAGACACGTAACGGGTGGGTAGCAGGCGGGTCATCCGCAGTATCAATATCCACCAAGGTATATACACAGGCCGCCACCACAAAGGCTTGTGCAGCTAGTTGTGTCGTCTCGGGGAGCATGAACGCATATCGGCTTGCATGTGTCATGGCTCCCGTCCTGCTCGGTATCAACACTGATCAGGTCTACCTAGTAAGATCCGTTAGCAAAGCGTCACGAATGACGGAGAATATGCCTGCCTACAGTAGACACTTTCGATACGGGCGACATAATGTTGTGCGCATGCAGCAGACCCGTCGACGTTTCTACCTGACCTACTCAGGCCATTCTGGCTAGATGTAGACCTATCACTACAACATGTAGGGCTCCTTCATAGAGCCGTTATCACATGGAAGTAGGCCGTAAAGTGCCAGCTTCCCTTTTTCAAAGGCAGTAAAGTAAATCTATCGGCAAGCAGTCTTGTTAGTATGATGGAAGGCAATGTGTATTTATCTTAGACGCTTACCTTCTGATCTATGTTTATGTGCGTGCTCCCAGGTCCAGTTCTTGCCCTTCCGACGGCACTCACTTTGGAGTTCACGGACACGGGCGCTGAGGATCTCCATTGTGATCATTCCCTAACAGCTATCGGCCAGGGACGCAATCCTCCGATATGTGGTAAGGGCGCGTAACCGCTGCATGGTGGTGCATCTGCCATGACTGTTTTGAGCTATGGCCGAGAAAAGTCTATCGTGGAGACTGTTGTTTATTTGGTGGTCCTAGACAGAAGTAATTAGTGAAATCATTCAACCTCGAATTTGAAAGGCTCTCTGACGTACCTATGTAAATAGTGTAAAGGTTCAGTGGAAATCGAGTTGTGCAATGGGTGGAGATAGAGGATGGTGGCTAAATTTTTGGTGTTGCCGCGGGCTGTCGAGGTCAATCTGGAAGACTGTCCCAGAGTGAACTCCCGACCTCGAGAGGTCAACTTGACTTAGTCAGCGCATAGGTACATTGAAACCTGGAAAGATCTTTTCTTCGTATATAGCTTCAATATCACATACACATACTCATGATCTGATCAGCTTCACTCTTCTATGAAACAACAGCTATAGTGTGTGACTTCCCCTGGTACCAGAGAACTATATACTACCTAGGGTGAACAAACTTGTCCAGCTGCCTTAAGCAAACGGAATGCCTCCGTCGGGTTAAGGCAATCATCTTCCCATTTCTGCTTCTCAACCACTGCCCTCTGCCAGTCCTTCCCATGGATAGACCTAAAATAATCATATAGCTCTTGCGGGCAATCAAGTTTTTTCTTTGTGCCACGAAATTTGTAGAAAGTATACTCACCTGTCTTTCTTGCATTATGATGGCGGTTCAGGTTCCGGACTCTCTTATGCTGCTGGAATGATTAAGTACAAGGCGCGCAGAGTAGCTTGTCCAATTCATCCTTTTTGTAAAAGGACCAGCTCTTCGTATATCGTCTCCCACAGTCCGAACAAGGGAGGTTCAGGTCCTTGACATGCATGGCCGTAACTCTCAAGGCACCGGGACTCTTGTTATCCCACGCGGTGATGCAACTTCCACAGAGAAACTCCCGGATTGACCATGCCCATCTGCGAAAAATTTGTTTCTTGTTATCAAAAACAATTTCGCAATTCCAACAACAAGAGCCGGATCTCGCAACACCCCTGAGTCGTTCCTGGTTGAGTACACATTGGCGGCACATCTTTGCCACCAATACTCGCGGGTCATGTTCTTCTTTGCACACGATGCAGACCCTGTTTTCAAGGCCGTTGTCCCAGATGTACTTGTTATGACAGTCATAGCATCTATGCCTGCCATCTCCTGTCCTGCGATATTTCCCGCACGTGCTATATCCCCCGGGCGAGCGTTTGTTACAATCAATGCACACCTTGATGCCGTGGATAGCGTCTTCCGGCCTATCGGTACCATTCTTGCGTGCCCAGTAATAGCACGGTGCACAGACTACTCGGGGAGTTGAGCGATCTGGGTGCCATCCCCAATCAGACTTTGTTGCTCCACATACGGGATTGCTGCACGGGCCTTCCTTGGTAAGGCCCTTGAATGTCCTTATTATCTCAAGGTGGTTTGGAGCCAGAGGTCTCGGATGCCCATTGATTCTTTCATAATGATGGCAGTTTGCACAGAGCATCTTCATAGCCGATTCGTCCTTGGTGTCAAAAAACCATCTGACATACTTCCCGAGAAGTTCGCGTGTGATCAGACAATGTGAACAGGATCGGTTAGATGTTCGACCATTCTCTTGTTCGGTCGGAATGGCACGGTTAAGGGGCTCATACTGGCTCTTTTCAATGTTGCACGCGGCTTGAATACTGTGTAACTCGGTGGTCCCAATAGTAATCCTTCCAGATGTCGTTTCCGCAGCAAAGCAATCTTGCTGGATCATGATGGCCGTTTCCAGCAACCGCACGAGTCTGTCTGTACCTTCACGTAGTGGTACAACAGCAATCTGCCGGAAGTCATAGGTCCGTCTAGCATCGCTTGTGATGTACTTGTAAAATGTACACCTACTGCCTTTCCTCCTGGCCTTTCTAATATTGCGCGTGAGGGAACAGGGCTACCACACCGCTGTGCGGACGATGAACAGTCGGTGATCACTCCGATAGCAGGGCGCGAGGACGTCGGTGCGACGACAGTAAGGACAGTAGCAGGAAGAGAGACGAACTGGAACATCCCCTTGGCGAGTAGTTGCTCCGCCATTTCGGTGCATCCGGTTACAGGAATTGGCCTGGGCGCCAAGTTAGCTTGGACTTGATAAACATGGAAAGGGAACTTACGCAGTCAGTTCGTCAGGTCATTGAGAGAGAACCTTGCCATTTGGACAGGAGTAGAAGGCCGCGTGGCCATTAAAAGTGCAGTTTCCACATTATCCATTTTGTACGATATATTCGTGAATGACGATGTGGTGGTGCAATTCTGGAAGGGATGGGCCGATGTTG
Source organism: Aspergillus incahuasiensis (assembly GCA_003719405.1). Taxonomy (NCBI): domain Eukaryota; kingdom Fungi; phylum Ascomycota; class Eurotiomycetes; order Eurotiales; family Aspergillaceae; genus Aspergillus; species Aspergillus incahuasiensis. Next base: position 20,814 of record RHLP01000354.1, read on the forward strand.
GCTTGGTACAGTATTTGCAAGCCTTTACCTGCCACTCCTCCCGAGTTTGTATGAGTGTCGCAACCTGTTTGGTTATGGTATCCGTTGGTTTTGCGCACTGCTTTCCCTGTCTATCGAAGCACCAGGTAACCTCCTGGCGCGCCGAAAAGAGGCGCAAGATATTCTCTTCAAAATTATCTAACATACAAAATGCGTGTTAGCAGCCGGCAATTCGGACCTGAGCGAGAGCGTACCATCAAGAGGGACAGGAGTGGAGGCCCGAGTGCGAGCAGCAGGCGGCGGGGTAGAGGTCATCATGAGTTCGTCCCAGAATCAAGGACGGTTGGGCGGTTGTTGGTGCTATGAGTAATTTTATAAAGGGCAGTTCCTGTCTTTGTGGGTTTTTAGCGGACGGCATTATAAGGTGTGCGGCGAGGGAGATAAGACGAGACCTTGGGAGGGGACAAGGGATTGGTAAACTGTGAGACAGAAAAACTTGGAAGAGAGCAAATGGAGCTGGTCTTGTTGTTTTCTGAGATAGAGAGATCAAAGCTTATATTCTAGTTAAGAAAAAGGAGAAAGCAGAGTAGAATCTGTAGTAAGTAGATATCAGCAACCTGCAATAATGTTACCACACACGCCCATGTATTGATATATAATAATTTAAAACCTTGGGTCTATATACTATTTTTGGGCTGCATGCAAAGAAAAGCCGACGTCTATACGGAATTTGGAGAGGTCCTGGGTTTGATTCCCAGAGCGTCCATCCTTCTAGGGGTTTATGGGTAGGAGATTGAAGTGATTGCCAGAGTGAACGATCAAGCTGCTCTACTACGGACATCGCCTTTTTTGTGTTCCATACCATCTATGTTGATTCTCTTCAACTCCAATATGCTCATTGACGAATTGCTAGTCTAATGAAGATCTGTATTCATGCATCCTAAGCCCAAGCATTGCTGTTGCAATATGTCTGCTCTATATATGGCTTCAGTCCTAGAGGCGAGAATGTATCTGCTCACTACGTTTCCCGTATTCCCGAGCTTCCTCGGGATAATGACTACAATGCTGACTACGAGCTCATCATCCTTGACTACTTGATCGAAATCCTTCACAAGTAGAGGGCCCTTGTGCCCAACCAACGTCACCAGATGCTGGATACTGAATATAAGATCTTGGCTCTGTGCTGTAATTTTCGGGTTAATGACCCGTTTTAGGTACATTGGTATATTGCCTGTTCGATGTCGCTGCCAGAGCACCGCTGTCTTGATGACCAGGGGCGACACTGTAAAACATATGGAGACATTTGAGCTGTCTCATTCAAAGGAAGCTGTGAATCTAACTATGGGTTGCTTGCATTGTTAGTTTCCTGGGCCGTCTTTTGTATTGGATAACGACATATTCAATACTCTGGATTTACAGGATGTCATTGCGCAAAGATGAAGATATGGATACGACTAATTTGATGACGGCGACAGAATTTACCTCCACCAGCTCTTCTATCTCATTCCGCGGTTTGTGCTCCTGCGACCTTTAAACATACTCAGCGTCTTCATTCCTTCTCATATCGTTCATAGCGTTTATCGAATCATTCGGTAGATGGTTACTGGCCGTTGTTGTTGTCGTTGTTCGTCCGTTTCAACGGTGAAAGGTTGCTAACGATAGCTTCAAACAAGCCTTAAATGATGGCGTTTACAAGAGCCCGGATGAACCAGATTGTAGAGGTAACTGAGAGGGTCATAAATACTGAAAGCTGATCTCTCGTGTGGATCTGATTTTGGGCACAAGTTTCACACAGCGCAATGAAGAGTTGGATAATATTTTTGCTAATGAAAATTACTATATAAGTTTAAAACAATTAATAAATGCAATGAAAAGGCTGGATAGCTTAGTGGTAAAGTATCCTCGAGTTCGCAGGAATTTGAGAAGACCCTGGTTCGATTCCAGGTCTGGTCTTAATGCTGGGGCGGGGCGAGTACTGAGCCCTATGGGTGTACTCCTTTGCCCCAGTGTTTTTTATTGAATTTCCCTTATATCATTCTATATTTTAGCAAAGGACATTTATTCGAAAACTGGACCTCATGCATGGTGTTTTGTAACCCCATAAAGCCTTCGGTCATACATACCAGTACGGTAGGTGCCCGTGACCTCAGCTCGGTCATACCTAGACATCCATCCCGATGATTCTTGTGACGACGAAGGATATGAAAATGATAGATATAGAATTGCTCATGGTCTTGAAGAAGGCATCTGCCGCGGTCTATATAGCTAAGATATTAAAAGCGAGAGTCTATTCTTGCTTAGGACAGGAAGGGGAAAGTCAAGGGTTGTAAACTTGCAAGTAATCCAAGGACGTCCTTGCAAGGACGCCGCTTGCTTAGGAAGAGAAAGACTTGCGATAGCACAGTGGTGTTTATCTTGGAGTTCTCCTGTTGAGACTTTCCGCAATTAATTCTTATTCTCCTAATATTGACATATTACTATCAATCCTGACTTTTATGAAAGCATCTAGCATCCTCTGCTTCACCCCCCGCGACCACCTCCACGTCCCATTCCACCTCCTCGACCACGTCCAATTCCACTTCCAATTCCACGTCCAATTCCACGTCCAATTCCACGTCCAATTCCACGTCCAATTCCACGTCCAATTCCACGTCCACGACCACGTCCAATTCCACGTCCACGACCATGTCCGTCTCCACGTCCACGACCATGTCCGTCTCCACGTCCACGTCCATTTCCACGTCCATCTCCACGTCCGATCCCGCTCGGTGGGCCACTTGCCGATTGCTCATCGTAGATTTTGCGGTTGATGAACTCGGCAATATGAGGGTGGTTCCGATGATTCTGGGTCAGCAGAGTATGCGGGTACCCAGCTCCACGGAGACGATCTATCAGTGACTGTCTGAGATAAAGGGTGCATTCGTTATTTGCTGTCGCCGATATTACAGTAGGCGATAACTGTATTGGGTCTCCAACCAGAATGACCGCGCGCAGGTCCGGGTGGTTCAGAGCAATTAGACTCTCTCCCTCACTGCACTGGGCAGACTCGTCACAGACAAGCGCCTTGTAGTCTAGCCAGACAAAATCTTCGTTCCCGGAGTTCGATAGCGTTGTCGCCACAATCAGAGCATCATCAACCACCCGGTGAACAATAGCTTTGTATTTTGACTCGAGCATCTTTTGGCTGCTTGGTCCGAGAGCCTGGCATTCGTCTTGACTAACAAGAGATAAGAACAGTTGACATGTTCCATCCTGAGGGTGGGCCTTGGCAAAGGCTATTACCCTATTGTGCAATTCGTACTTAGCCAGTATCCCTGACTTGTAGGCCAACGGGCGAGCCGGAAGTGAAACACCGTTTGCTCGAACTTCAGCTATCTGACGAGAGGGTGTTTGGAGACGCATCAGACCGTGCTCCCCTACCCAGCTGCGGATCTTGTCATCACTCTCGATGATTTTTGCCACTGACTCGGCCAAGTCGTTAACGCCGTTATTGGAGCCGGCAGCCAATAGCACCCGGATGTGCAGGCAGGCAAAAGCCAAGACAATTGCTGTTGAGGTACGAGTCTTGCCTGTGCCGGGGGGCCCTTGAATAAGACTTATGCCACACACAAGGCTTCTAACCGACGATGAAAAGGCATTCAACTGATCCTCATCAAGGCTGAAAACCCGAAGAACATGTTTCAAACGTTCCTGGCAGATATCAGGCTCGAAATTTGACATCATTGTTGCATCAAGCTTGAAGTGGTAGGGGCTGGCAGGGTCGAGTTCAATCCCATGCGCTAGAAGCGTACGCTTCAAAGAAAAGCCCTGGCCGAAGTTTTCTGGCCTATCACCATAAGAGGGAACATAAGAAACCTCGCTAAGCGCAACGAGTTGCGCGTCAATTGGCATGGTGTTTGGCTTGACAAATACAGCAACCAACAAAGGCTGTAGGTTCTTGTTCTCCAGGTCACGCTCAGGCATAGGCTGATCAACGAGGATGACGAGGTCACTTTCAGTTTGGATGTCAACAACATGTCCATGTGAGAGACTCTCACTTTCTTCACGGGCTTGGCCTTGCTCCAGCAAAAGGAACTTGACTTGGGTACCTGGCAAGACCTCTGGTGCATTGATCACTTCTGTCTCATCAATACCAGCGCCGAGTTTGACGTGGATGTAGTAAGACTTGTGATCGATCTTCTGCAGCCGGGGACGGTGAAGTTTGTCAAGGCTGTAGACCTTCTTGACTTGATCGATCTGAGCATCCCTTTCCTTTCTTGAGCCTTCAATCATGATTGACCGACGCTCGCTGTCATCAAGAAACCACGGAGCTCGAACATGCCATTGGTGGAAATGTGAATTTCCCTGGTTCTTGACTGGTAGGAGCCATACTGGGCATGGAACTGACTTCGTCTTGTCAGTCTTGGAGTCGTCGTCGGTCTTGGAGGCGTCAGGACCGATCTGCCTCTGTTCCCGGTAATACCACCAGCCTTTGCGTTCATGCTCACACAGCTTCTCCTGTAGATGGAGTAGCCAGTTCATGGTATCTCCAACATGCTTGTAAGAGGGCTTGTAATTGCCCCAGAGATCGATTGTCAGTGATTTGAAGTCCTGGACTTTAAGCCACTTCCAAATGGCGTCATGCTCGGCGGTATCCTTCGAATCATTGTCGGAGCTCTTGGAGGAGTTGGCTTTGCCTTGCTCGTTGTCACTCTTCGGACGAGGTAGAATCGGGTCCTTGATAGAAACGAGCTGCCATACGGTCACCAAAGGCATTGCCTTGAGAAAAGCAAATCTTGTCCGCTGCTCTTTGATGTAGTCATCAGAGATAGACTGGTCAAGAGTGGTGGTGTCCCCTTCGATGCCACAGCGCACTTCACAGTTCTGAATGGGGAAGACAATCCGGTCTCCTATCCCATTGTAACGATCTTTGGATATGTGTATCTGTGGCTGCTGCGAATCCAGAAACATCTTCACATGAACTGGCATGGCATGGCTCTCTTCATCGACCCGATTGACGACCGTCATGTGGTATAGACGGCCGTTACTGGGTGAAGTTGGTTGAAGCTTCGGGATATCTCTCCCCTGATGCTGTCCAAAGAAAAGGGCAGCCTTCTCTCGAGTTGCGTTGTTGGCCATTTTGTTGCGCTGGTTGTAAGAAGGAGGAGGGTGATGTGTGTCTGGTTTCGATACGTCTAAAAGGGCCATTACCGTTTGCAAGGAGAGGGTGATGTGTTTCTGATGCCGGTACGTCTAAAAGAAACAGATTGTGATCATTCCCTAACAGCTATCGGCCACGGCCACAGTGACAGGAATGAAGAGGTAGAAGAAAAGAGGAGATGGAAGAAGAGGACTGGAGTTAAATTTTGGATGAAAAATTTTCGTTGTGTTTGTCCTTCGGTGGCATTGCGTGGTCAACACTTAATGTGCTCATTAGAGAAGAGGGCTACAGAGATTCACTTCCTCATGCATTCAATAGTGGCTCCGCGTTACTAAGAATCCCTCTAATAGTTGATTTTAAAAGACTATGAGGATACTGTATCTTTTCTTCCATTATTTAATATTGACTCTTGGATCAGAAGGATGGACGCTCTGGGAATCAAACCCAGGACCTCTCCAAATTCCGTATAGACGTCGGCTTTTCTTTGCATGCAGCCCAAAAATAGTATATAGACCCAAGGTTTTAAATTATTATATATCAATACATGGGCCTGTGTTGTCTTCTGAAGTGGAGAGATCAAAGCTAATTATTATTCTGTTGGAGAAAAGGGAGAACGCATGGACGTGGTCGTGGAGGTGGAGGTGGAGGTGGTCGTGGAATGGGACGTGGACATGGTCATGGGATGTAAAGTAATAAAAAATATATACAAGAAGGTACTATTAGCCTATAAACCATAACTAGAGCTTGCCATATTATAAGGACGGCACAGAGCAACAAACAGGATGGCAGAAGGTGAGTTTCTCTGGTCTACAATAATACTTGGAGAAGCCCGGCTGGTGTTGTCAATCTTTGCCAGGTGTGCAACCACTCAAAAAAATAAAAGAAATGGACCCACCGGGAATTGAACCCGGGACCGCTCCGAGATGTATCAGATGCAAACGGAGAATTATACCACTAAACCATAGGCCCAAGATGAAATAAAGATTAAAAAATAACATTTGAATCAGAACAAAACTTATGAGTTGTGCTTCTTTCTGTTCCAGAAAATTAACTAAAAGTACACCTCCGTGCCTATAATTTAGTCACCTTACATCCTCTGGCCTGCATATAAGTAAGGAAGATATACCTGTGCAAACATCCTTGCTATAGCCAGAACATTTTACAGATTATGTCCATAGCATAAGTGCTCATAAAAAACTAGTCATGGTCCAAAGCCTGTAGCTGTATAAACTAGGTAGTCTTATTATCAAAGCTAGAATATGAATGCAGTTAGTTATTGCATGTACCTTTTGAAGATAATATTAATCTTCGACCATGGCCATATCCTTTACAACAATCACCAAAACAGGTGGATCTTCTTTTTATGCAAGCCAGAGGGCGTACCTTTAAAGTCTGCGGCAGATTCTACACGCCTTCCAGGTTTCAGCTACCCCTCCGTCCGAACGTTCATGACCTCGAACACGCCGAAACGAGACAAACCAAGCAGTATTATTAAGACATGCTATGTCCTGCCTAAATCATACAAGACAGCCTATAAGTCCATCAAAAATGCTAAGAATCCTCGGGATGCTTTCACCGTAGCCTTCACACTCTTGACATTTTGCGTCATCGTCCGAGTCTGTGTACCATCTCGAAGCCGGATCCATATACCGAGAATACTGATGGATGTCTCCTGGGATAATACTCTTACTCCTGGATCAGCTATGTGTGTGAGCTTGACACTCAAGGACTTGATTTATGTTGGGCTCTGGAATTTGTGTCCGCAGGAGGCAAATGAGGCTGGGGTTAGACAGATATTTGTTGTTTGGATATTAGTTATTAAGGTCGCCTTACACAGGCAAATCTTCGATTTATTTCGCCCTCGACCATTAATCATAATGACTGGGTGCTTTTAAGCTGTTATAGGACCTTTGTTACCATAATATATAGAAAAACTACCAAAAGCCAACATCTTTACCATGCTTGGCCTCCAAGTTACAGATTTGGCTGCCCTACTCTGTCTCTTATAGTACTAGGTAGATATATCTTACTATATAGTATTCAGGGCCTGGTATCACGACTAGCATGACATGGCTGGTCTGGTTTCTTTAACTCCCACTGCAAACCCCTTCCCCGCTACAATATATATATATATTAGATTGGGGCTAAGAAGAGCCCACAAGACCTGACCAACAAGACAGCAATGCAGCGTCCAGCCTAAAGAAAAGAACAGGGACCATGGTCGCATTCAATGCTCATCAGTTGGCGGCGCGGTACGCAGGCAGGCTCGCAGCCAAAAAGCAATAGGGAGAGTTGTTTCCTGCAGGCGGTTCGAAGCGTGGTGCCCTGGGGCTCGGCTACCCTAAGCAATCCCCCTGCCGTTCCTTCACCGGCACGAACTCAGCCCTGCCATCGCATGAACAAAGAAATAAACACGAAAAGTGCCATGCCAGCATACTCCGTATCTAGGTAGAGATAATGCTCTTTCGAGCGGGAAAAAAAAGCTGAAAGCAAACCAGCTGTCTCAAAATAAGGACTTCGGATCCTAAGTGTTCGGCACATAAGTCTTGAGGCCGGGGATATCTCCCGAACCTGAGCCGTCATAGTATATCACTATCTGCGAATCACCAGCGCAAAGACAGTCCTGGACGCCGTCCTAAACATTGATCTTACCATCCTCTAGCCGCAAATTGTGTGGCCGCTGCATATGCAATCAAGCATGGAGCAGGGCACGGCACGGGGGTAGCTTCAAGGCACGGGACATGGGTGACATGCCCAATACTGCATTCTGTCCGAATTCAATCTTACCGATGCCCGGGGCGCGCTGTCGAATGTGGCCACTTACAGAGCCTAGGACTAAGCTCAGTGGGCCCTGGCGCCCTGATACCTAAGCTGATTATCCCTAAATAGGGCCCTGGTCCCATTCCTTGCTACGGACCCTAAGGGCTGGGGCGCAGTGTGCTTTGCTATTAAAGAAGACGCGAATGCTAATCTTAAAGATGTGCTGGAGGAGAAGTCTGAAGATTACGGAGATCAGGATACGTAAGAGAGCCCTAGCTACCCTTCACGGTGGCATCTTTATTTGTCTACCTTGCGGATATATGCTCATAGTATCCTGCCACACTCAATGAGGCCAGTAAGTCATTAGGTATGCTTGAGCAGACGGGCAAAGTAGGGATAATGACCGAAGCGCCTTTGAGATAAGACGCAGGGCAAAGTTGTGTATCTGCAAGTTATATACTGAATGAAGATAGCAGCAGCCAGTACGCAACGGGAACAAACGCAAGCTTTATCAGCCATGCAAGCAACTACAGGAGAGAATTAGTAGCCATAGATAGGTACATATGTAGGTAATTATTGACATATCTGGAAGCAAGGAAGAAATGACCAAGGGCCACCACCCATGTACACTAAAACTAAAACGATCCGTCTCTACTTTTCAGTCTGCGCCACTCTCCATCCCTTCGGAGCTAAAACCAGCGTAATATAGTCTACTGAAATGCGAGCTCTCTTCCGAAAGGAGATCGTACGGGATACCCGTTTCGATGATTCGTCCTTCGTCAAGCACGATGACCTGATCGTAGTCGAGGATTGACTCGAGCTTGTGCGCAACCGTGAGGATGGTGTGCGAGCTGAATTTCTCGCGGATGACGCGTTGCAGGATCTCATCGGTCTTGGAGTCAATGCTGAGAGATATTAATAATCGGAAAGAAAAGGGAGGCAAGGGTGAACGTACTTGCTTGTAGCTTCATCAAGCACAAGAATATTACCAGGTTTGAGAATCGCCCTAGCCAAGCAGAAGAGCTGCTTCTGGCCGTGCGAGAGATGCAAGTCTTCAATATCCGCGTCCAGTCCACCGTTCTCGACAACCTTGGTGTCAAGGTGAACGGATCTTAGAGCATCGAGGATTGCCTGGTCCGAGACTGTACTGGCGCCGATACTGCTGGTGGCCGTTGGGTTGGCATTCAGTCGCACGCTTCCCTTGATAAGGAGCGGGCTCTGGGAGACGCCATTGAGGCGGGCACGAATTTCCTCGCGGGGGAGGCTGGTGAGGTCGAGGCCATCAATTGTGACTGTGCCGCCGTGAACGTCTATCATTCGGAACAGAGTCATGATGAGAGAGGTTTTGCCGCTAGCAGTTGAGTCAATAACTGAATGGTGATTGAAGTGAGATGCGAGTGTAGTTTACCTTCCTGTCCTACCGCAAATACCTATCTTCTCACCTGCTCTGATAGATAGCCTAATGTCGTTGAGGATGGACTCGGAATCCCTGCGTGCAAGGTTAGCTGTGTGCCGACTCGAAGGACCATGTTTCTATTGACGCACCTGTACCCTGCGGACAAGGAGTTGAATTCAATGTCTCCTTCCGCAGGCCACCCAGGCGGCACCGGATCACGCTCTGTGGGTTGGTCCTCCGAGTAAACTGTCTCAGTAAACGTCTTGACGCGCAGTATTGACCCGATATGTGTTTCGAGATTAGTCCAAAACGTCACAAGGAGCTTGATGCTCTGGCTGAACATTATCACGTTCAGCAATGCTACTCCAACATAACCTGCACTAATCTGGCCTCGCAGCACAACCACCAGGATAACGAGCAATACCGCGATACCAGCAACAACGAAATCCAGGGTGAGAGTAAGCCAGCGCTGAACGGCATAAAGAAGATAGAAAGGTCGCTGAGAGCGATCAAGCAGCTCGTATTGCTTCTCCTGCAGCGCCTGCTGCCACCCAAATGCTCTTAGACTAGCCAGACCACCGAGGGAGTCGGTGAAGTGGGAATAGAGTGGTGCTTTGGCTTCGAGATCCAAGAATCGGAGCTGCCTCGAGGTTCGAAGATATATCTTCTGGATGATGTAGATAATTATCAAAACTATCGGGAAGGCGATGGCTGCATATTTCGAGGCGATGCCCATGAAAATCATCGAGAAGAGGCAGAGCATGAGAACTAAAAGGCCAGTGAGACTGAGAACACGAAGCTCAAAGCACAGGAAACTCACTGGCAAAGGTATTTATGACTGCAATGGGAAGCTCCATATCGATGAGCTGCAAGTCCTGACTAAATCTATTCAGAATGGAGCCACTGTCTGTCGTGGTAAAGAACAGCATGGGGGCACTGTTCTGATTAGTATTTTCCAAGAAAGATAAATGTAGCAAATCACCTCAATACTGTGCTCAAAAGCTTCCTATGAAAGACCTCACCGGACTTTGGCACCATTATGAGAATCATTTGCCTGTTATTAGAATGTTGTTAGCCAAGCACCATTTCCAGCCAGCGGGTTAGGGTTACAAACCATGCCCCCGCAACCACACAAAGCATCCCAACTACTCCAAGCATTGCGTATATTCCTAGGTAGTATCCCGTGTGCTTGCCTGGTTCCGCTGCATTGGAGGCCGCCCACCACTTGACCCAAATGCCTTGACACGTCCGGTCAGTACACTGTTTGACGTGAGCTGTAGTCAACTTACTGGGGAAAGAAATGGTAAACACGAAGCCAGTAATCGCCACAGCGAAAAACAGTGTCGGCAGCCACCCAACGGACTGAATATAGTATAGGTAGACGGACATGTCCCCGTTTCCCCTGTAGCTATCAAAGTTTGTATTCGATTCTTTGTCAAATGGATAAATCTGCGCGCCAATTGCCTCCGGTTCATAGGCTGTGCTTATTTTGGCGTCTGCATCAGAGCGCTTTAATGAGAAACTTGAAATGTATCCCCCAGCGATATTGAGTGCAGAGAAACTGCCTTGTTCGCCGATGTACCCATGCTTGTCAAGGACAATGACATGGTCTACAAAAGGAACTCGCTTGACTGTTATTCTAGTGTTAGCGATGCTGTACAAATGCCATGGAATAGTGCCGTACCCGAAGACGACGCAAACAACACTGTTGTACCCAACGAGCGCAGAAGACCATAATCACCAAACAAGTGATAGAATATGTGATTCTCGGTTTCCGTATCGAGGCCACTGAAGACGTCGTCTAAGATGACAAGCTCCTTTCTGGCGTACACTGCTCTTGCGATTGCCTGCACAAGTCAGTGAGAGTCAGGGGTTAGAGTTTGGAAACGTCCGGACGTACAATTCTTTGACTCTGACCACCGCTGAGAGAAATGCCTTTGCTCCCAATGACGGTCTCATCGCCACGAGGCAGTTGTTCAAGGTCCTGCGCCAATGCACAGGCGTTGATGACCGTCGTATACCACGCCTTGTCAAAGTCAGACATGGCAACAATGCAGTCACGGATTGAGGCATTCATATGCCATGGCGACTGGTCACAGAAGGCCACGCTTTCCGTTGCCACCTGTATGAACCCATCCCGACAAGGCACTTCCCCGAGGATCGCCTTCAGTAGCGTCGACTTTCCACAACCGGATGCGCCGACCAGCATTGTGAAAGTGCCCGATGGAATTACCATAGTTATGTTCTTTATAGCAGGGTCGTCGTCGGAACTCCATCCAAATGAGCCGTTATGAACTGTTATCATATGGTGGGGAAGTGATGACGACGAGCCTTTTGAGAACTGCGATGATCCCGATTCGCTAGGGGCTATCTCTGATAGTGCAACGATTGCGAGCTGCTTCGTCATCTTCAAAGGATTGAAAGGCTGGGCTAGAACCTTGTCCCTTGAGTCAACGTGACTTTCCTTCTCGAGGAACGTTTGGATTCTTGCAAATGAACCCACAGATCCCGCAAACGCCATCAAAGCCATAACGAGTGACATAAGCGGATCTGCGATGAGGGAAAAGAGCGATAATGCAGTGTAAACGGTCGATGCATCCAATGCTGTGTCGTTGCCACGACTATGTGCAATACCTACAAAGGCTCCAAGGGCGGCCATGGGTGCGAATAGTCGAGTTACCCAGGCTGCGTTAGAAAGTCAGTGCTGATGCGGTAAATATAGCGGCATGACTGACCAAAAGCCATATTCCAAACCAAAAGCTTTCTGAATTTCTTCGAGATTTCCAGCTCATCGATCCGTAGGCCGTGAACAAACCTCATAAGAGATGACTGAAGCCCAAGCATTTTGATACCCTTCATGGAGCCTAGCATCGATGAGGTTGCAGAGATACGTCTCTCGATAGCTTCAAGCCACATGGCTTGCCTCGACGCCACCAAGGGCATACAGACCGAGCATCCAATTAGGGCCACTATCAGCATGTAGAGGATGTTGTTAGTGACGGATTGCTTAGCGGAAACCCCAGGGTGTGGACCTACCAAGCGTCACTCCTACTGGAACCACACATGCGACACCCAATTCTCTTTCCAGCAGGAAAACCGCCAGTGCTATTTCTACAACGTTCGCCCACAGCTCGTGCATAGTCTGCCAGCCTTGGACAATTCGTTCGATGTCTGCGCTCATAAGTGTAACCGACTCCGCCGGGTCGGCATCAGTGAGATTCAATGTACAGGCCTTTTTGTAGACCATCGATACCACAGCTCCTCTGATCATTGTTATTGCGCGGTATGTCAGATGCTGTTGCTGCCCCATAGTAATCTAAAACCATAAAATCAGCACTCGAGTACCCGGACGCAAGGGGACCGTAACCCACTCCCAATCCTGTATATACAAGAATATATGCCCCAATTAAACCATAACCTATATTGGTCGTCATAGTGTTTACCGGCTCCGATGAAAATGACAGCGATCTATGTAATAACAAAGGTTGACAGATGTTCAAGGCCGCGAGGGCGGCTCGATAGGGAATGGCTGCGCAAATCTGCCATTTGAACGTTTTCAGTGTACAGACAAAGAAGGTATTCGATTCTTTCCTGGCAACTAGTAACCTGTTAGCACAAGAAACAGAAAGCAATTCGTTATACATTACGTTTGTCCCAAGCTGTCTCCAGGGCCGAGTGCAGGTGCCTTGAAGACAATCGCTTGTCGAGCACGAAAAGATCATCAACGTCGAGGGACCGTGAGAGCCCTAGGCGGAACAGGGGATTCAGCCACCAGAAAAAGACCCTGCTGAAGATCCCCGCAGTCGCTTCCGGTGGGTAGCTCTTGTGTTCATCGCGAAGGATTGATCCTTTGTTGAGCGACTCGAGAACAAGAAGGAAGAGTTTGAGGCCGACAGTAACAGCCGTCAAGACCGCAATGACCTCGGTGGTTCCCCCAACCTGTCGTAGCCAGAGAGTTCTTGTCTTGGCGATGTCAAAGAGAAGCGTGACGAAGAGGTAGATGTTAAGGAGGAAGGACGGCGGGGCCGAGAAGTTGTGTTCTGCGTAGGAGAGGACGCAGAGGAGGAAGAAGGCGGGGGTCAGGACCGCATTGACGGCAACAGAGGTATCCGTCCGCCAGGCTGAGAGCGATGGGCGTGCCCATTGTGTCGTTAAGCCCAGCTGCACAATTGCCAAACAAAGCCAGGTCGACTGTTTGCGCGAGAAGCTGGTGAGTACATAACATTCAAGGCCTCATCAACATGATAGTAACTCGAACTCACAAGTTTGGCATACTCTAAGGCAGACGGCACTACTCTGCGAGACTTCTGGAATAAGTGCCAGAGCCGCCATGGTAGGAAAACTGCTATAATACCCAAAGGTACGACACCCAAGATCACCTCCTCGAAGAACAGTGAGAAGTCAAAGCCTCCCCGACATTGTGGAGGAACCGGACTCAAGGCATTGTCGGCCTGCTGGCATAAGAGGGTTGATTGAAGCTCCATCACTGCCTTCTACCGCAGCCTTCCATCCGAGAGACAGACAAACAGCTTAGTTGAAGGTACAAAGATGGCACCTTATAGCGGCAGGGCTTTCTGGGTACTTTGAAGCCTTGCCTGAGTCTTGCTGGTATGCATCTATATTAGCTGCTTTCTTTTTCCTGCGTCCCAATGCGGCAGTTATAGGGTAGCAGAGTAATGAGGATATTCTGCGAAGTGACCGAGCCCACGCTTTCATACACCACCACCCCCAGGGCAACAGACGTTCCCACGAACTATAATCTACTTCTTGGTCTCTGAGAGGGCGCTCTGGCACCGCCCACCTACGTAGGTGTCAGAGATTTCCTGATATAGCGCACCTGAGGTGTGATCGCGAACGTAACCAATGGAAAAATCAATGGTTACGCGGTACTCGAGCTCGCCAGAAGGGGCGAAGAACGCGACCCTTTCGCCCGCCGACTCCAAGGCATCCTACCTTGGCCGCGATGAGGCGTCGGCATCGGCATCCTCGGCCTCTGTCGCGCGTGGCTTCCTGATTGGTTTTGTTCTAGAGCCTTATAGCCGAGAGCTGATCTGACCCATCACGGAATCTAAATGCTAGCCCAGCGTAGTGGCAATAACTCCTGGCCCCTCGCATATCCATGTTATGGTTTTGGGAAACGGGGGCTCCGGAGCAAATCACCGACCTACACGAGGAGACATGCGGTGTAACACGAGAAGGCCATGGATGTTACCAAGACTTCCCAATCGGAGGTTATGAAAGGACGAGGGCAAATTTCCGATAGAAACGGGGACGTTGGGACGAGATTAGACGGGGGTACTCCGTAGTACAGTATCTACCCCTACAGCGTGGGTGGTGAACCATTGCAAAAATTGGGGGATGCTTAACCTGGCCTTGCTTTCCCACCTCTGGCCGTGATTACTGTAGCACCGAGTCTGACTCGATGCCAGGGACAAGATCTTGTTGTTCTCTGCTGTGAAGAAGTCATGGCCAACGGTGGGCAATCGACTATTCTTGCCTCTCTCAAACCTACGTGAGCAGGCGGCGTAGGTAGCGCATGATCCCGGATTTCGAACCTGACTGAATGCTGCAGGCTGGCGATGGTTGATTTTGTAAGGCGTTGGTTACCCCATAGGCTCAAGCGCTCTGACGTATTCCCAACGTGACTAGGATCTCATCCTCATTGTTTTTTTGCTTTTTAGGAGAAAAGAGTCAGAGTCAACTTTTCTCAGCGCTCTTCCTGGTCCTGGAGTTGTCGGTTCCGTTGTTCGCACTTTTGGGCTTACACCGTGACTGACAAGAGGCCGAGACTCTCTTGCCAACAACAACACCCATGTTCACCGCTGCAACGTGCCCGAAAAGATCCATTTCGATGCGATGGAGTGGAGATAAGATACTCGGCGATGGCGATGGCGGCGTCCGCGGCGAGGATCCGGTATAATAATTTCGCAAAACTCCACTTGGCGCAGTCGACCTGTTCGAACCTCGCTAACCAGGTTTGCGAACGCACCAGGAATAGAATCCATGTCAAAAGCTGAGGTGGAGACCCCGGCCCGCCAGGATGTGGTGACAATATTAAGATTGACAAAAGTGCCGACCTGGACACCAAGCGGAGTCCTTGCTGCATCTCAGATTCTCCAGCTTGTCACAAACTCTAACAGCAGCCTGAAGATCACGGACCGAGTCCATGATTGGATCTGTGTATGGATCTATAATAGAGTAGTGTCGACGCCATCTTCTGGCAAGAGTTTGTGGCTGAGGTTGGGCGTTCTAGGCTCTCAGGCTTGACGCCCGCAACCGTCACCCCCTAACCCTTCTGGCCTGCATAAGCGAGATTCACCTGTCAATAGCCACGCTAGCTCCATGGTCGATTGGCCATACGCATCGCTATAAATGCGAATACGGAGATGCATTCCTTGGAGCCTGCACCCGTTAGGTAAAATATCACGCTAGAAGCAAGACAGGGTGGATCTGGCGTCGATGCTAGGGCCCGCCTCGCTCCGGGCCTACGGAAGCCTTCCCGCAACCAGAAAATCAATCAATTATTCGTGCCGGGAGCTAAAAAAGCAAAATTATCTTCACGGCGTCTGATTGATCTTCTGCACAGGCGGATATGTCGGTAGTAACACAGGAACTCGGGGGTGCGTGCGCTTCTTCAGGCGCAGACATCAGACCCGAGCAAACGGGTTTCCACCTCCCTTGCTCCGTACGGATTGACGATTTGAAAATGCACCGTCTGCTCTGTCGAGGTTGATAGCTTCGATAGTTTAAAAGACTTCATCTCCCCCGAGCTTCCTGCCCGGCTTGATTGATTGTTTTCACCCCTGATAGCCGGGCTCGGCAATATGGACTCGGAGTCCAATGTTTGTAAGCCATGCACGTCACCAGCAACACAAGGCCCGTCACCCACTCCACAAGATGATCAACCAAGTCCAGTATCTGAGAATGCTGATCACCGCCATGGGAGACTCTAGGCCTCCGCCTACACGTCAACTGACTCCGAGTACTCCGTATAAAGGCGGAGTTGACGCTAAAGTGTGGGTAGGGACGGGTGAAGTGGCATCGGCAAGGTACTAGAATAGCCAGTGAAGCCCAATAAGCATGTTTGCAGAGGGAGAGTTGGAAATACAAACCGAAATAGTCTGCTACTTGGAGTGTTTTCCTTGGTGGGCTCAGAGCCTGCCCTCAACAAAGGATCCTAATGCTGGGCTCGGAATAGCTGTTTCTTGGCCTAAAGTGCCCTGCAGATGTCCTGTGCTCGCTTTGCTGAAAATCGCCGAGTCACCAACAAGTCGCAGCGAGGAACCACCCCATCGTGTTCTAGAAGGCGTCGAGGAGTGGACGGAGGATGCTTCCCTCCCACACGTTGCTCAGGGTTTGGCCTCTCTCCCCAGCTGAACAACCAGGCTCAATCTCACGCCAATCTATGATTCACTTATGTTGAGCAACAACGAGAATGCCACATTGTGCCCTGACAGCTCCCATAATTGTGGGACTCCCGGGCTTCTAGTCGGCCTTGTGGAAGAGGTGGGGGAGGGGAGCAACCGGCCTATCGAGTAATTTAGAGAAAATAAAAGCCTTATCCAGAAGGAGTCACAAACGGGACCCCGAGACATGCGCATTGTTTACTACTGTACAATAATGAACAATTGCAAGCGGTTGGTAAGGGGGCGCTGAGTGTCATGTCGCGGTCAGTAGTATGTGAGAAGGTTCGTGCGGCCAGCCGGCCTGGATTGGAAGAATTGGCTCGCGCGTGCTTCCAATTTCGAGGTCACTCGCTTCTCTCCCCCGCCAACATCCCGGAACACCATCGCCCAGCGCTTCCATCTTGAGCATCCAGCATCCAAACTTCCGAATGGGTGGTCGTGAAAGTTCCGCCTTCGGGAGACTGTCAGTCTACGTATTCGAACCCGAGAGATCCACAGAGCACGTCTCGCTTGGTCTGACTTAGTCTCGCCTGGTCTGGACTCCGAGCTGTCAGGATCTGACTGGGGTCATCTCAGCCTCCACATGGGTACACCAATGATGCATACACCCTGTCTACCTTCGGAAGCATATTGCCTCCTGCTTATTATTGATGACAGGGAGGGACCAATCCGTCGTGACATGTCCTGTCCTCGTGCACACTCAGCCCCGGCCTCTCCCCTATCGAACCGGTGTTCTCTGGCTTCGACGCCACTCTGCCATGCCCAACATACCCCACCCCGGTGCTTGTGGGCGCTCGGGGGCTGCAGCCATTTGCAATTACACTGGAAGGATGCAGAGATCGAAAGCCACCGAGCCAGCGTGGGTTCTCCACTCTGCCCTTGGTAGTGGTAACTTGGTAAGCAAGGCAAGACAGATGTACCTGGAAGCTCGAACTCTCCATGGCCAACCCCTTTTGTGCTGTGCTGCGCGATGGCCTGCTATTGGCTCGAGGGAAACCCATACGGACTTTCCCGCGAGGTGCTTGAGCACCGTGTGAACGTTTTGGGTTGCATTGCTAGCATGTCAAGGCTATTTTCGTCGTCCAGAGGCAAAGGCCGCATGATTATCTCAAGCCGCTAATAAAGACGACATGGTGTGCCTTGCCCCCAGTTGTAAGCATTTTTCTCGCCCTTTGCCATTTCACTCACTAATCTCTGTACATTGGTTGACACCTACACCTAATTGACGTGAAAATGGCTCAGCAGGCGCAATGTCTTCTCCCCAGCTTTGGCACCACCTTCAACAGCCCTAAACGGCCCGTCTCGATTAGAACCAAAACGACTCCCTCGCGGAGTGCCAAGTTACTCTCCGCTTTTGACGACAACTCATTAGATTCAATACTGAAGACGGCCTGGGGATTACTGCTTCACCAATATACTGGCTCAGAGGATGTTTGTTTTGGATACCGACACCATGGCATTGGAGGTTTTGGTTCCCATACGTCGGACGCCGAAAGGCTCTTGACGTGTAAGCTCACGATCGATGAGCAGGATACTATCAAGACCCTCTTGGAGAAATCTGGGGGTCAAAATGGTTGCCAAACTGACCTTGGTATGAGAGGGGGTTTCAATGCGGACCAAGAAGATTACTCGTTGTTCAATACCATGGTCATGGTACGAGTCTGCGGCGATCGTGCAAAAGAGGGGACTTCTGTACGACCGTTGCTTCCGACTGTTCTTCCAGAGGAGGTATGTTGCTTATGAGTCTCATAGACTGTGGTATGGCCATCTGACCCTTCTTCAGTGTCGCGCTAGACTTCACGTAAAAGTCTTGCAGGAAGAAGTTTGCATCTTCCTGGAATGGTGGAATACCGAAATCTCCGCGACACAGATGGAAAGCATTGCCGGGTATTTTGAGCACCTACTAGACCAAATCTTCTTCAATGAAGATACTGCTGCTGGTGAAGCGGCCTGCTTTCTGGAGCACGACTGGGCCCGTCTCGAACAATTTAATCTAGTAATTCCAGCAACCTATGATCGTTGCATCCACGATGTCATTAGCGAAAATGCACGACTTCACCCACAGCGAGAAGCTGTTTGCTCATGGGATGGAAGTCTCACTTACGGAGAGTTGGATGAATTATCTTCTGCGCTTGCGTATCATCTCCAAGCCCATGGAGTTGGCCCAGAGTCGCTTGTTGCCCTCTGCTTCGATAAATCGGTACGTGCTTGTTCCTGGAATCTGTTTGATGGTTTCCATCCATTGCATCACTATCACAAATATGTACATTAGATCAAAACTAATGATAATATAGAAATGGAACATCGTGGCCATGCTCGGTGTTCTGAAGGCTGGAGGCGCATTTGTGCCTCTCGACCCTACGCACCCGACCTCTCGCTTGCGATCCTTGGTCGAATCCGTGAATGTGAATATCATGCTTTGCTCTAGAAATAGAGAAGGTATTTTGGGTCTAGTGGT
This sequence comes from Aspergillus incahuasiensis, assembly GCA_003719405.1. Lineage (NCBI taxonomy): Eukaryota > Fungi > Ascomycota > Eurotiomycetes > Eurotiales > Aspergillaceae > Aspergillus > Aspergillus incahuasiensis. The sequence continues at coordinate 39,953 of RHLP01000354.1, forward strand.
AAAGGATTTGATCCCACTAGATGAACAATTGCTTGCCAACGTATCTCTTCCACCCAGAGGATATGCCCGGCAAGAAGTCAAAAGCACCAATGCAGCTTACCTGATTTTTACTTCAGGATCAACAGGACAACCGAAGGTGAGACGGAAAGATCTTGAACTACTATATTTCTCTGTATCTGACATCACTTAGGGTACGCTGCTAGAGCATCAGGCGTTTGTTTCCTGCGCTATGGCCTACGGCGGGCCGATGGACTTAAACTCCAATACTCGAAAATTACAATTCGCCGCCCATACCTTTGACTGCAGTCTCTGTGAGACGCTAGCAGTCCTCTTACATGGAGGTTGCATCTGTATACCGAGCGATGAAGAACGTTTGAATGATATAGTCAAGGCAATTACTAGGATGGGAGTCAACTTTATGTCTGTGACGCCGTCGTTTGCCAGGTTTATCAAGCCATCAAGTGTTCCTGGAATGAAGACTGCTCTCCTAATGGGAGAAGCGATGTCTCGAGCAGACTTGGAGACGTGGTCGCATCTCCGGCTTCTGAACGGATACGGGCCCACGGAGGCAGCGGTCTGTTCTTCTGTCAGGACAGATATTGATGTGAATACCGACAGCAGAGATATTGGGTTACCGACGGGGACGCATTTCTGGGTGGTGAACCCAGAAGACCATAACCAGCTTGTTCCCATCGGAAGCCCAGGAGAGCTGCTGCTCGAGGGTCCCACTCTTGCCCGGTGCTACATCAACAACCCGGAGAAGACTGACGAGGTCTTTATCTACAACCCTACCTGGGCAGGCCATTATCCCAAGCGCGGTGATCGCAGGTTCTACAAGACCGGAGACTTGGTAAGGTACAACTCCGACGCTGGCTCGCTAAACTTTATAGGAAGAAAAGACACGCAGATCAAACTTCATGGACAGAGAATCGAACTGGGCGAGATCGAGAACAATATTAGCACCCTTCCAGCCGTCAAGCACAGCATAAATTTCTTATGCAAATCGGGTTTCGCAAAAGGAAAGATAGTGGCCGTGGTGTCCCTGGAAGGAGAGACATCCTCCGACAGCGTGCCATTAAAGCTTCTTCCTCAATCAAAAGCAGCCCAAGCTACTGCAGAGTTTCGCGAGCAACTATCGAAGCGTCTTCCTACCTACATGATTCCTTCAATATGGCTGTGCGTTGAAGCCTTGCCATTGTTGCCGTCCAGGAAGTTGAACAGGAAAGAGACTGTGAGCTGGGTTACCGAATTGGAAGAGGATCCTCGCGCCGAAGACTCCGAACCAAGCGCTACAGAGCCCACGAATACCACGCACCCGGAGATAACAGTTGAGGACCGGTTAGCTTCTATTTGGAGTCGCGTACTCGCCATTCCCCGTGATAAGATCAGTTTTGAAGAGGGGTTCCTGACTCTCGGCGGCGATTCTATAGCTGCGATCACTTGCATGGGCTACTGCAAGAAGCAGGGAATGGGCGTCACAGTGCAGGATGTCCTGCAAAGCAAATCCATCCGAGATCTCGCTACTCGTGTTCAAGAAACCAATCAGGTCGTGGAATATCAGGAGTCAATTGACGAGCCTTTTGGACTTTCTCCTATCCAGATGCTCCATTTTATGGTCCGGAAGGAGGGTCAGGGCTACTTCAACCAGGGTATTCGTACCCGAGTGAACCGAAGAGTCAGAGTGAAAGAGCTACGACATGCAATAGAAGTGATCATAGAGCGACACTCCATGCTTCGATCACGACTTATTCAGGATACTGCCACCGGAAGGCTCCAGCAGCGTGTCACCAATGAGATAGGCACTTCCTACCGCCTGCAGATTTATAATGTTGATGAAGAAAAGCAGCTTGAGATGGAAATGGAAAACGCCATCTCAGATAGCCAATTGGGCATCAACGCTTTTGAAGGGCCTATGATGTGCATCGACGTTTTCTACAAGGAGAACGACTGCTACTTATCAATGGTTGCTCATCATCTGGTCGTCGACATTGTTTCGTGGAGAATCATTATCGAGGATCTTGAAGAAATCCTACTTCACCCCGAGGACAAGCTCACCAGTTCTCTTCCATTCTCAACCTGGTGCCACCTGCAGAATGAGCGGGCACTTAGCTTCGGCGGACCTTTGGAAAATGTGCCCCCAACCGACTCCACTTATTGGGGCATGGAAAATCAGGTTTCGACGTACGGCGATGCTACATGCGAAACATTTGAGCTTGATCTAGACGACTCCAACTCTATCCTGATGGATTGTCACAAGAGCCTTGGGACCGAGCCTGTTGACATTCTATTAGCATCGCTCCTCCACGCATTTGGCCAAACCTTTACAAACCGGACCATTCCAGCGATCTATAATGAAGGGCACGGAAGAGAATCATGGGATTCAACAATTGATATTTCATGCACAGTCGGTTGGTTCACTACGGTATCTCCGATCTTTATTCAGGGGCAAGTGGCAGAAGACCCGGTCGAGACAGTCGTGCTCGTCAAGGACCTCCGCCGACGTCTCATTGATAATGGAAGGCAGCAATTTGCAACGGTCATGTCGGCTTCCATAGAAGCCGAAAGAGAGCGACGACTATGCCCAATGGAGATTTCCTTCAACTATGTCGGTCAGCATCGTGATTTACAACGGCAGGACGGTTTGTTCCAACTGATGAACCAGATGGCTGGTGAGACTGGCCAGGGCGGAGGTTCCTCGGACTACGGAAGTGACACTCCTCGATTTGGGCTGTTCGAGGTATCGGCTCTTGCTGTGAACGGAAGATTGCGCTTCATATTCTCTTTCAGCAAGTATATGAAACACCAAGAGGGAATTCGAGCTTGGATCTCTAGCTGTAGTGACGTGCTCAAGTCTCTTGGGAAGAGGCTTCAGACGATCGACAGGAGACCGACACTGAGTGATTTCCCGTTGCTATCTTTCACGTACCCTACACTTGAATACATGCTGGCGAAGAAGCTGCCGAGTATTGGAGTGAGCTCAGCAGAGGTTATCGAGGACATCTACCCCTGTACCCGGATGCAGCAGGGTATCTTGCTTGCGAGATCAAGGGATACCTCTTTGTATGCTGTTCACGACACTTACGAAGCAAGGCGGCTGGATGGCAAGCCAGATATTGGAAAATTTGTGGATGCATGGCGAATGGTCGTTTCCCGCCATGCGATGTTACGCACTTTGTTCTTGGAGAATCTGACCAGCCAAGACCTGTTCTCTCAACTGGTCCTGAAGTCCTGCGAGCCACCCATCCTCCGCCTGAGCTGCTCGGATGATGAGGATGTGATCTCACTCCTCAACAATCAGCACCCGGCAGTCTACAATGAATATCAACCGCATCACCGCCTGACTATATGCGAAACGGCAAGTGGTAGGTTTTTCTTCCGGCTGGAATTGAGCCACGTCGTTATGGATGGCGTGTCTATTGCTATCATCTTGAGAGACCTCCAGCTGGCATATGATGGAAAGCTCAGTCAGCACAGGCCACTATTCAAGAACTACATCCGTTATATGCGCAGTACCCCACAAGATGCTAGCCTTGAGTACTGGAACAAATATCTGGCTGACCTCAGACCATGCCTTTTCCCTACGCTTACCGATGGCAAGGTGACCGCTCAGAGGCAACTCAAGACTCTACGCCCCAGCTTCAACCTGTTTCATGATCTACAGTCAGCTTGCGATGCAAAGCGCCTGACTCTGTCAACGGCCTTTACCGCCGCGTGGGGGCTCACGCTTCGCCTTTTCTGCAGCTCAGATGACGTTTGCTTCAGTTACATGACATCTCTGAGGGATTCCATGGTTGAGGATATCGAGTCAGTCGTTGGACCCGTTATCAATCTGCTCGCTTGCCGAATGAAAATTTCCGAGGGCGGCTCTCTCGAAGAGGTCATGCAGCGAGTTCAGAACGACTGCATGGAGCAGCTTTCGCACAATAGTGTGTCACTCATTGATATTACGCACGAGCTCCAGCTCTCCGATGTGGCGCTTTTCAATTCAGGCATCTCGTACCAAAAGGTCACAAAGGCGGATACAGCATCTACCGCAAGCATGAATCTCTCTCGAATCTGCCCGATTCAAGATCCCGCCGAGTATCCCTTGTTCGTTAATGTTGTGGCCTCAGACAAGGCTGCCGAAATTGAGGTCAACTACTGGACAGATACCTTGTCTGATGAGCAGGCAGAGAATGTTTCGAGCATATTTTTGAAGTGCCTCGAGAACATTGTTCATCATCAAGGGGAACAAGTCAGCCGTCTAGATTATTTGAGCGACTGGAACAAGCAGCGCATCCGAAAATGGAACAAACAGCGACCCGAGGAAGTTGATCTCCTTGTGCAGGATATTGTTCGAGAAAAGACAGGGTCCCAACCTAGTGCACCTGCCATCGTAGCCTGGGACGGGACTCTAACCTACGCCGAACTCGAAGATCTATCATCACGTCTCTCTGCATACCTCTCGCAACTTGGAGTACGCACGGGGACACTGGTGCCATTTTACTTTGGCAAGTCTGTCTGGCAAATCGTGGCCATCCTGGCTATTCTCAAAGCTGGAGGCGTATGCGTGCCTAGGGATGAAGCACGACTTGGAAGCAACCTCGATAAATGGCTCGTCGACCATGGTGCACATACTGCCGTGACGTCTCCTTCTGGCACCGAGTTGCTCGAAGGACAATTTCCCATGGTTGTCACCATAGACAAATCTCTCTTCGAGTTCCTGACAGGTCCAGATGCAATTAATCTTAACCAAGCACAGTTCTACGATGATAGCTACGTCGTGTTCAACGAGAGTCACTCCCACGAGTCCTCTGCAGTTGTTCTGGACCATCGCGCAGTTCTGGCCCGAGCAGCATCTTTCGTTTCCGCAGTCAACATCACCCCAAGCACGAAGACATTCCAATATGCTCCCTCTACATCGGATATGTTCCTCCAGGAAGTAATTGGTACCTTTATGGTTGGAGGCTGCGTCTGCATACATAGAAATGACTCTCTAAGCCAGCTGCCAGAGTCTATCAACGAGACAAACGCGAACCTCATCAGCCTCACGCCAACAATCGCATCTTTCCTTCAAACATTAGATATTCCGAACATCCAAGTGCTTGCCCTGTTCGGAGAGACAATGACGAGAGAAGTTGAACAAACATGGTCAGAACACGTGCAACTCTGCTCCTTTATGGGAAGAAGCGAGTGCTCCTCCACCTGCATTCAGGTCTCGAGACCGGGCGACCTGAGCACACTGCCGGTTTCTGGAACAAGCCTAGGCTGCTGCTCCTGGATTGTTAACCCGCAGGACTCCTCTCGCTTGCTTCCCGTGGGATGTGTTGGTGAGTTGATTTTAGAAGGCGCCGGCATTTCCCGTGGCTACCTGTGTGATGAAGAGAAAACGAAGACGATGTTCATTGACCAGGACTATGGTGTTGTGGAGTCAGCAAAACGGCCTTTTTCACTCTTCCCAAAGCCCCGACCGCAAATGTTTAGGACAGGGTATCTGGCCCGATACAACCCCGACGGAACCCTCGTGTACCTGGGCAAGAAGAGTGACTCGATGGATCAGAAGCGACAGATCCTAGCTCAAGAAATCGAATCGGCTCTTGATGCAGAAGATTTCCCTGGCCATCGATGCATCGTTGAGTCGTTGGATTTGGAGATCGAAGAATATGCGGAGACCTGCATAGCTGTTTTCGTTCTCTCGACAGAAGACCACCCTAGCAACTCTACGGGACAGACGACAGTGGTTGCACCAAGGACCAGCGACTTCCAGGTGCTTGCAACTAAAATACATGCTTCCCTGGCAGTCACGTTGCCTACAAGCCAGGTTCCCAGTCTGTACTTCCCTGTGCCAAGGTTACCGTTGACCTTGCTTGGCACAGTCGACCGTTCACTACTGAGGCATGCTGTACGAGCCCTTCCGACCAAGTCTCTACTTGAGTATGATCTGAAGAAGTTTGGAGATTTCTGGCGCCATATTCTAGAAAAGCCGTCTTCCTCGGGGCAATTCCTTATTCAACCATTTTCCCTCCAAGAATCACCGGCCCCGAAGATGGTCGATAGAAGTATGCAGATATCATGGGGTGGAGCTTTGCAGAAGTCCAATGCGCAAGCTGTCTTAATTTCTGCCTGGGCCTTGGCCATCCACAGCTATACGCAGTGTGATGACACAATCTTTGGCGAGCTAGTCGCGTACCCGGAAGGTGGCAGCAACTCAGCAGAGCACCTTCCGCCACAGACGACAATGATTCCCCGGCGGCTTCTCGTTGACAACTCGACCAGCATCTCTGGCCTCCTCAAGCAGACTGTCTCTTCTCTGGCACAAGCAAGACCTTTTGAGAGGTCATCATTCTCATCTATCAAGCACCTCAACGCGGATACCTCTCGCGCCTTGGACTTCGAATCTGCGTTGTCGATCTCATCAACTGATGTAAACCAGCAGTGTTCAGTCTTAGAGAGCTTAGAGACCAAAGAGAGTCTGCACTTCGAGCTCTCTGTATGCCCGCTTGCGATATTCTGTGCGCTTGGAGAGACCGGAGTGGAGCTAGCGGCTCGTTTCGATGATAGGGCCATGTACCGTTCTCAAGTCGACCAATTACTAGCTCTGTACGGCGAGTGCATAGACATCTTCAGATTGTCTGCTAGCCTGGAAGAGCGAGCTGTCGATCTCCCTAGAAGGGGTGGAAGCCTCCAAGTCTTTAACGATACCGTCGACTATTGGAAAGAGCACTTGACCGACATCGAACCATGCATGTTTCAAGAGTTGAGTCCGAGGAAAGAGCAAGGTGGAATCAATACGCAAGGCCTGCGACTCTCGAATGCGTCGAAGATACAGAGCGCATGCAAAGCCTTGTCAATTACTCCGAACCTTTTCCTCCAGACCGTGTGGGCTTTGGTCCTTCGATGCTACACGGGCTTGGAAGACGTTTGCTTTGGCTACCATGTCCCCGCTAAGAAAGCAGCCGCTGGCATTTTACCATCCCGGTTTAACTTGAACGACGATTTGAAGTTACGAGATGTCATGCAGGAACGGAAGGAGTACTCAGATAACATGTTAGCGCACCAGATGTCGCTTTTCGAAATTCACCGTGCCATCGGTTCTGAGAACTCGCCGATCTTCAACACTGTTTTTAGATACAAACAGTCTTCCCCAGGAGTCGCCGACTTCAGCAACGATATTCTCAACCCGGTTGACGACGAGTTAAGCCAGTATCTTATAGTTGTCAACGCCAGCATGTCTGGCTCTTCTGCGGAGATCAACTTCGACTACCAGACAATGAGTCTTTCGGAAACTGATATGGGCCATATCATTGACTGTTTTGAGTGCACTCTCAACTCTGTCATCGCCCAGCTTGACCGGGATCGTTCGATAAGGGATGTGGAGTTCTTTGGTCGAGGTTCTTGCCAGGAATTGAGCGCGTGGAACGCAACCCTTCCTGAAAGACCAAAGCGGTGCGCGCATGCTATCATTCATGAGCAAGCATCTCTACGACCTTCAGCGCCAGCCATATGCTCATGGGACGAGAACTTTACCTACGCACAGCTTGACTACTTGACAACGAAGCTTGCTCATCAACTGGCAGACCGAGGAGTTGGACCAGAAGTCTTCGTCGGCCTCTGTTTCGAGAAGTCCGCTTGGGCCGTCATTGCACAAGTTGCTGTCCTGAAAGCTGGCGGAGCCTTCGCGTCCTTGGATCCCGATCACCCCGAAAGCCGACTATCAGGCCTTGTCGATGATATTGACGCCCCACTTGTGTTGTGCTCTACTCGATACCTGGACAAAGCTTCTCGAATATGCAAGGTTGCCCTGGCTGTCGACGCGGACACGCTGGAACAAATGCCCGCCCCATCAGCCACGCGAAGACTACCTACTGCAAAAGTTGAAAATGCGGCCTATGCCATTTTCACTTCAGGAACCACGGGAAAGCCAAAGATTACTGTTCTTGAACATGCAGCTCTGGGGACTGCCTCTTCATGCTTTACGAAAATCCTGGGCATTGGTCCCCACACCCGCGCGATGCAGTTCTCGAGTTATACCTTTGACGTCAGCATCCTTGAGACGATAATTACTCTCATGGTAGGTGGTTGCGTATGCACACCTAGTGATGAGGATCGCGTGAACGACCTTGGCGGAGCAATCAGGAGGACAGAGGCAAACTCATTGAGCTGCACCCCAACGGTACTCAGCACATTGGACCCAAGCAGTGTTCCGACCCTGAAATCGTTCTACATTGGAGGCGAGAAACTTACAGAGTCTCAGATTATGCGCTGGGCGGATAGACGGTTCTGGAACGCGTACGGTCCTTCTGAGGCTACCATCATTGCTACGGCAAGTCTGAAGGTCAATCAAGATGGCATACGACTGGACGATGACTGCAACTCCATTGGAACTGCGTTATGCGGAAGAGCCTGGATCGTTGATCCTCACAACTACAATCGACTTCTTCCAGTTGGTGCCGTTGGAGAGCTCGTCATGGAGGGGGACATTGTAGCTCGTGGTTATCTCAACAACATTAAGAAGACAGAAGAAGTGTTTATCTCGCACCCTCAATGGTGTCAAACTCCAGGGCTTCGCAATGTGCTTAAGCATACTAGCCGGATGTATCGGACGGGAGACCTGGTGCGCTACAAGTCTGATGGGAATATCTGCTTCATCTCCCGCAAAGACACACAAGTCAAACTGAACGGGCAGCGCATTGAGTTGGAGGAGATTGAGCAACAATGCACGTTGCTGTCACCAGCAGACACACAAATCGTTGTCGATATCGTGGTACCGGAGACGAAATCGGTAGCAAAAACTCTGGCTGCTTTCATTACCACGGACGAAATGCGAGGTGCAGCCACAGAACCATCAAGCTTCCTTCTCCCTCTTTCCGGTTCCGTTCAGAGGACAATCGGCAAGCTCCACGGCTCTTTGGCGCAAGTCCTGCCGCAGATCATGATACCAAAACTATATTTCCCTGTTCGATCCCTACCGCAAAGCAGCACTGGCAAGCTTGACCGCAAAGGATTAAGGGCGATAGTGCAGACCCTTTCCAAGGAGCAGCTCAGGTCTTACATGATCGTGAATTCCGGCTCGGGTCGTGCTGTAGAACAAGCTGCGGAGTCAACTCTTCGAGACCTATGGGCAATGGTTCTCGAAATTGAACCGGGCTCTATCAGCGCTGAAGACAGTTTCTTTGGACTTGGTGGTGATTCATTCTCCGCTATGAAGCTAGTGGGTGCCGCAAGGGCCAGAGATATCTCTTTGACGTTCGCCAAAATCTATGAGCATCCTGTTCTCTTAGATCTCGCCAAGTGCTGTGAGGATGTCGAGGAGACCGCTCAAAGACCGGATCTAGAGCCATTTACTATGGTTCCTGACTCGGTCCCGTTACTCAATATAATGGAAGAAGTTTCCGAGCAGTGTGGCGTTTCCAAGGACTCGATAGCCGACATTTACCCATGCACTGCAGTGCAGGAAGGGCTACTGACTCTTTCCATCAAGAACCCAGGAGCCTACGTTGCTCGAGCTCCGTATCGTCTTTCAGCTAATGTCGACATTGAGAAGTTCAAAGCCGCCTGGCAGCAAGTCGCGGACGAGTTTGACATCCTTAGGACTCGAATTGTCCACATCGAAGATGTTGGACTGTTCCAAGTTGTTGTCAAAAGAGAAAGGATTTCCTGGACCCTGGAGACGTCGCTCGATAACGTGACCGATGATGCGGTCGAGGGCAGCGGAGCACTGTTGGCAAAGTACGCAATCGTTCAGCTTGGGCCTTCAGTGCGCTACTTCGTCTGGACCCTGAACCACGCTCTCTACGACGGGTGGAATATCCCGCAAATCGTGGAAAGGTTCGAAAATATTTACGCCGGTTCCTCGGCAGAAAACTCGACAGTTCCGTACAAGTTCTTCATCAACCATCTGGTTCAGCGCGATATGCAACAGTCGGACGAGTTTTGGAAGTCATACCTTGAGGGTCTATCTTCAGAGCCCTTCCCGGTACAGAAGAACAAGGAGTCGAACTTCTCTGGTTCAGGAAGCATTCAACGCTGCAATGTTGATATTTCTAGGGCATCCGGAGCCAGTGATACTACCATCCCTGAACTGATTCGTTCCGCATGGGCCATTGTGCTTTCCGTTCATACCGGCTCAGGCGATGTATGCTTTGGTGAAACTCTTGCCGGAAGGAATGTTGGTATGCCGGGAATCACAGACGTTGCAGGACCTGTGCTCACCACCGTGCCAATGCGCATACAGGTGGACAACAAGCTTCCTGTGGCCCAGTACCTCCACAATGTACGCCAGACAACAACGGCAATGATACCTCACCAGCACCACGGCCTTCAGCGAATCCAGAAGCTCAGTGGTGACGCGGCGCTCGCTTGCAGTTTCCAGAACCTGCTCGTGATCCAGTCAAACGATGGCCAAGTCAATGAAGATATTTGGAGTCTGGTAGAACAGGAGACACGGGGAGACTTCTTCACTCACCCGCTCGTGGTTCAGTGCGAGGTGTCTGGTCCTAAGCTACTTATTCAAGCCAATCACGATGAGCTTGTGCTTGACAACTGGCAGGCTGAAAGGCTCATAGGACAATTCGGCTTCGTCCTCGAACAGCTCCTGAACCTTCCTCGAGGCAGCCCAATTACGGTGGGTGCTATTGATGTCACCAGTCCTTTGGATAAGAGGAACATTGCCAGCTGGAATCAGCGACAGGTGGAATCCGTCGACAACTGCGTCCATGACTTTATCCGCGAGAACGCCTTGAAGCAGCCGCAAGCACCCGCCATCTGCTCATGGGATGGTGAACTCAACTACGAAGAGATGCTTCGACTTGCCTCATCCGCTGCTGAGTATCTCGTGTCTTGTGGAGTTGGCCCAGAGAAATTTGTTCCTGTCTGCCTGGACAAGTCCCTTTGGGCGATGGTCACCATAATAAGTGTCCTACTTGCGGGAGGCGCTTTTGTTCCACTCGATCCTTCACACCCTACCTCGAGGCATAAGGAGATCCTGGAAGAGATAGAGGCAGACATTATCCTGTGTTCTCCGCAACTTCGAAACCGCTACTTGGGCGCTGTCGGCACAATCATTCCTGTGAGCAAGGACACCATCATGGCCTACAGCACGGCTGCAACAACCACGAAGGCGCATCTCAACATCAGCCCGTCAAACATGGCGTACGCAATCTTCACTTCTGGTAGTACAGGCCGTCCGAAAGGTATCGTGGTTGAACACCGTGCAGTATGCAGCAGCATCATTGGTTTTGCACCGGTCTTCGAACTGAACAAGGAATCGAGGGTCTTTCAATTTGCCTCTTTGACTTTTGACGCGGCAATCGTGGAGGTTCTCGGTGCTTTGATGCTAGGGGGTTGCATCTGCGTTCCGAGCGAAGACGAACGTTTGAATGACATCCCTGGTGCGATGCAACGAATGAATGTTACATGGAGCTTCTTAACGCCCTCTGTTGCTTCCATTCTTGAGCCATCATCGGTGCCTTCTCTGCAGGTTCTCAGCTGCGGAGGCGAAGCACTCTCTAGCGAAGTGGTAAAGAGATGGGAACGTCATGTGAAATTTATTGGAGGATATGGACCTACTGAAACCGTTGTGTTCGCACTTGTTGCTCGTGATTTTATCAGCCATGGTTTTACCTGCATTGGCTACGGACACCCTAATACCCTGACATGGATTATTGACCCCGAAGATCACGACCGTCTTGCCCCCTTGGGGGCAGTTGGAGAGCTTGTCCTTGAAGGCCCTGCTCTTGCGCGGGAATACCTCAAGAACCCCACGAAGACCGCGGAAGCTTTTGTAGATGATCCTGCTTGGATCAAGAGCTTCCCTAGCAGCTTGCCGTCTCCTAGGAGAATATACAAGACTGGTGATCTCGCAAAGTACAACTCCGACGGGTCCGTGGAGTACCTTGGCCGCAAAGACCACCAGGTAAAACTACACGGGCAGCGTATGGAGTTGGGAGAGATCGAACACCGCTTGCTTGCCAAACAGACTGTTCGGAATGCACTTGTGATCCTTCCGCAGTCCGGTTTGTTACGCCAGAAGCTGGTTGCAGTCATTGCTTTGAAGTCGCTTACATCGGCCTCGAGCATGATCACGACGGGCGCTTGCGAGCTTGTCAGCCAAAAAGATATGATGAGGGTCGGACACCAAGATATTACTGCGGTTCAGAAGGCTATTGAAGAACAGCTTCCTCATTATATGGTTCCACAGGCTTGGGCAGTGGTCACGAACATCCCGATGCTTGTTTCTGGGAAGCTGGACAGGAAACGAACTTCCGGTTGGCTTGAGCAGATTAATGAGTCTGCGTACGATCAGATTATGCAGGACTATGGCAATATCACGCTGGATGTTGTTGAAGAGGCAGCCAATAATAAGGGTGAAGAAGACGCAGTTCCTGCGACCATTCGGGACATCTTTGCCCAAGTCCTCAATTTACCTCTTCACAAGGTCGACCCGAGCCGTTCATTTATCTACCTCGGTGGAGACAGCATTACCGGCATGTCGGTAGTATCGAAGGCTCGCAAGCGCGGACTCAACCTCCCTCTTAACCGCATCCTCCAAGCCAAGTCAATTTCTGAACTCGCTGCGTCCTGCGAGGCTAAGTTGGTGCCGTTGAAGAATGTGAAAGAATTGAACACTCCGTTCGCGTTGTCTCCAGTTCAAGAATTGTTCTTCCGCTCCTCACCTGCTGTGCTCAAGGGCTCTGGGAGGTTCAACCAGAGCGTCACTGTTCGCCTGGCAAAACGCGTGGATTCGAGCGTTGTGGAGGATGCTATCAGGGCTATTGTTCGGAAGCACGCCATGTTCAGGGCACGCTTTAGCAGACCTGTAGACGGGTTGTGGCAGCAGAAGATTACCAATGTAAGTTCTATTCACATTGTCCTGCTAAAACTCGCAAAGCTAACACTACGCAGGAGGTCGACTCGTCGTACAAGTTCCGCAGTCACTCTGTCAAGACTCGCAACGACATGCTAGGCAGAGTTGCGAACACGCAGTGTTCTCTGAACATCCAAACAGGACCTATTGTGGCAGCAGACCTTTTCGATAAAGACGGAGAACAGATACTGTTCTTGGTAGCCTGCCACCTATGCGTGGATGTTGTTTCCTGGCGCATCGTTCTTCAGGAGCTTGAAGACTACGTTGACACAGGATCACTACCTTCTGATGCGCCGCTGCCATTCCAGTCATGGTGCAGAGTGCAACACGAAGGCAGCAAGAGCATTGGCGGAGCTCTCGATGTCCTCAGTCAAACACCAGACCTCAGCTACTGGGGGATGAGGGGAGAGCCCAACAACTACGGCCACGTCAAGATGGAAAGCTTTACGTTGGATAAACAAACCACCTCATTCATCTCTCGACAGTGTCATGAGATCCTTCGAACTGAAACAATTGAGGTTTTGCTTACTGCCGTTCTTTACTCCTTTAACCGCATCTTTACCGACCGCGATGCTCCGACGATTTATAACGAGGGACATGGACGTGAGGCTTGGGATTCTGCCGATCCATCGGGGACCGTTGGTTGGTTCACGACGTTGAGTCCTCTGCATGTGGACTCTGACTCCGGTAAGTCATCCATACTTCTTAGGTTTATATCAGAAGCTGACTGGTTTAGATCTCCTTGGTACAATGAAACGAGTCAAGGACACACGACGCCAAGTCAGCGAAGTCAGTCGAACTCTCTTTGCCCGCAATGTCCTTCATTCTGGCAACAACGGCGAGACCAACAAGTTCCCTGTACCGCTCGAGATTCTCTTCAACTATCTCGGCCAGCTCCAACAACTAGAGCGCGACGGATCAACCTTCCAGCACTACGGGGAAGTATTCAGCGGAGAAACAATGGATTCAGCGAGCGACATGGGACCAGACACGCCGAGGTTCTCTCTCTTCGAGATCACGGCGCTGATAGTCAAGGAACAACTGCATGTTTCAATTACCTACAACCGCAATATGCGCCACCAGGCTCAGATCCAGGCCTGGATGGCCGAGTGCAAACGTGTGCTTGAAACGGAAATTCCCAAGCTCGGAAATTATGCGCCGCAGCCTACATTGACCGACTATCCCTTACTCCCCATCACTTATGACGGGCTGCATGAACTGGTGGACAACGTGCTTCCGAGCCTCGGTGTTGCGGGCTGGAACCAGGTCGAAAATATCTACCCTTGCTCTTCGATCCAGGAGGGCATTCTATTCAGCCAGCTACGGGATCCACACGAGTATATATTCAATGCTATCTTCGAACTCCGCCAATCTGGGGGGAAGGGCGGTATAGACATTGCGAGACTCAAGAGCGCATGGTCAATGGTTGTCGCTCGCCACCCGGTCTTGCGGACGGTTTTCATTGACAGTTGCTGCAAAGAAGGGTCTTTTGACCAGTTTGTACTCAGAGAGGCTAGCGAAGCAACCGTCGAGATTGAGTGCGACGACTTAGATGCTTTCAATCGCCTTGACGCCGTTAGTCTTCACAGCGGCAATGGTTCTTCAAACGTTTATCACCAACTCGTCCTCTGCAAAACGTCTACTGGGCGGGTGCTGTTGAAGCTCGAAATGAATCATGTTATCATCGACGGTGGATCGACGTCCATCCTATTGAAGGAGCTGGCGTTGGCCTATAGCAACCAACTTCCACCAGGACCTGGGCCGCTCTTCAGCGAATACATCAAGTATCTCAGAGACGAGTCTCCGGATGAGGCTTTGGATTACTGGAAGCGCCATCTCTCTGGTGCTCGTCCCTGCCACTTGCCGGTTGCCGCGAGCAAGAATGGTGCTCGCCAACTTGGCACTCATTTGGTAACATTCAACCGCTTTGCTGCTCTTCAAAGATTTTGCGAGAAGAACTCAATCACGTTTGCCAATTTAATACTTGCAGCATGGGCGATTGTTCTCCGCAGTTATACAAAGTCCGACGATGTCTGCTTCGGTTATCCATCAACCGGCCGTGACTTGCCCGTCTCCGGAATCCAGGATGCAGTGGGTATTTTCATCAATACGTTGTGCTGCAGGGTGAAATTCCAACCTGATCATACCCTACTTGATGTGTCCAAGTCTGTACAGGATGACCACATCAATAACCTTGCGTATCAGCGGTCTTCGCTTGCGGAGATCCAGCATGCGCTTGGTAGGAAGGGAGAGCCTTTGTTCAACACTTGTATATCTATACAGAACCGCGCGGGAGATAGGGTTGAGGTTGCTGGGATCTCTTATGAGTTCCAGAAGGCGCATGATCCTTGCGAGGTAAGTATTACTGATTGTATGTAGGAGGAGCCTCTGACTGACTTGTGTTCTTTAGTATCCGTTGACAGTAAATGTGGATAGCGCAAGAGGCTTTGAGGGAATTCTATTGAGGTACTGGGCCGATGCTGTCTCTGAGACGGACGCGGCCGCTTTCGCCAGCGATATTGCTGAAGTCCTCACCTGCTTCCTGGAGGATGCTACTAGGCCAATCTCTGACTTGAAGATCCGAAACGAAGGAGGAGACTTGGTTACCAAAGGGCAGTTTATGGACAGAGAATTGCTTGAAAAGATCGTCGACGAGCGCATAAAGCTGGCAATCAACCAGATTCTTGGGGATGGCAAACCCGCCACTTCTTGGGTTAAGAACCACGACGATGACATGATACATGATTTTGTCCATATTGAAAAGGACATCGAAGAGTCTCTCCAAGGCTTAGTTGTAGCAAGAGAGAAGACGCCTTCATCGTCCACGCAGACACTCGATACTGACTACAGAGCCCCAACCGATGCCGAAAAACAGCTCTGGAGGCTTTGGAGCATAACACTGGGGCTGCCGCCACACCCCGTCAGGTATCAAGACAGCTTCTTCAAGCTAGGTGGCGACAGCATCACGGCCATGAAACTAGTCCGCGCTGCCCGAGACGAAGGGATGAAATTGAGTGTGGCGGACGTGCTCAAAACCCCTATGTTTGAAAAGATGATGGCCCTGGTCAACTCTAGAAAGAAAGCTGTGACTCCAATGGTTACGGAGAAGCGTGGAGTCAGCGTTGAAACGAGTGAAGAAAAGCACTTGTTGCCTCAGAGCGAGTCGTCCCAGGAGATCTCCATCTTGAGGCCGGTGCCAGCCGAGTTTGATGACAGTTCCCTACGCGCAGCAATCTCTCCGAAGGTTGGTGTCTTCAAAGGGGGCATCGTCGACGTTCTACCCGTGACAGACTTCCAAGCTCTGTCTCTTACGGGGACTATGTTTGAGTCAAGATGGATGCTGAACTATTTTTATCTCGAAGGCAAGGGTTCATTGGATATGCGGCGCCTGAGGGAGAGTTTCTTGCGTGTCGTTGATGCTTTCGACATCCTCCGCACCGTCTTTGTATGCTTCCACGGACAATTCTACCAGGTCGTTTTGCGCAAGATCAAGCCTGAGATTTTCGTCCACGAGACAGATAAGAGCTTGGATGAGTACACCAACTCCCTGCAGCAACGAGACAGGGAGCAATCACCAGGACAAGGACAGCAGTGCGTGCAATTCTATGTGGTTCGAAAGGCCAATAGCGACGAGCACCGAATCCTCGTCCGCATTTCGCACGCCCAGTTTGACGGATTCTGCCTGTCGAAGATCATGACTGCCATCAAGATGGCTTACGAGGGCAGCCCCGTTTCACCTTCGTCTTTCTTGAACTACATGCGACTTCTGCCTGGCAACATTACACCTGAGCACTATCAGCATTGGCGCAACCTGCTCAAGGGCTCGAAGATGACGCAGATTGTTCAGCGAGATCGGCCTAATCACTTCCGACACATCGGTGGTTATACACAGCAGTCGAAGGTTATCGAGATTCCTTCGAGTGCGACGGAGAATGTCACCATCGCCACGGTCATGCAATCCGCGTGGGCAATCACCCTTGCGAAGATGTGTGCCCAGGACGATGTCGTCTTCGGCCTCACTGTCAACGGACGAAATGCAGTCCCAGGAGCCGACAACATAGTCGGTCCATGCCTCAACTTTATCCCCATCAGGGTAACATTCAAGGACCACTGGACGGGTTTGGATCTATTCCGCTTCCTTCAAGACCAGCAAGTTTCCAACATGACCTACGAGTCGTTAGGCTACAGGGAGATCGTCCGGCGCTGCACCGACTGGCCCGAGTCAACCTTCTTCACCACGTCCGTGCTACACCAGAATGTTGATTATGAGGGACAGATGCAGCTCGACAACAATACCTACAAGATGGGCGGTGCCGGAGTCATTGACAACCTCACAGACTTCACACTCTTCTCCAAGCCAGTTGCGGGCCAACCAACCCACATCAACGTCGCTTTAGGATACTCCAACAAGGGCCCTATCCATTCAAGCTTCGTCTCCACAGTCCTCGATATGGTGTGCGAGACAGTGCAAAGTTTAGTCTTCAACCCTAACGTCGCTCTTCCCTCCCCATCCACCATCCGCTCTCTGCCACCGCACGTCGTCGAAGACGCACCCACCACGGAAAGCAGCGATAGCCAATTAGTCTCATCTCTCAACAACCACAGCCTCTCTGAGATCCTCGCGCACTCCGACCTGATTACCCGCATCTGGCAGCAAGTCCTACCGCCCCGATCAAACACCGGCAAACCACAAATATCCTACCAGCTCGATTCATCCTTCTTCGGTCTCGGTGGAGACATTGTGAACGTCGCCCAGGTCATCTGGATCATTGAGCAGGAAACAGGCCTGCATGTTCGCATGGAGGATCTGCTGGAACACTCCACCTTCCTTGGTCACATGGCTGTGGTGGCGCTGAATATGACGAAGCGCGATACTGGCGTGGATTCACCTGATGCTGCGCCGGCGCCGGCCTATGCTTCTAGGGACTCGTCAAGGAGAACCTCTGTCTCCAGACAGGAGGTAGCACCCCTCTCTACTGCAAAGAGCGAGTGGAGTGCCATTGATAAAGCGAGGGTCCTGGCGAAGAAAATCACTAGGCTTGGAGGCTTTTCTACAAGGGTGTAATCACCTTTCACAATCTTTTTTGTTGTACTTTTTCATAACACATATTTTCTTGTTATAGTCATTGCCTTCTTTGAACCCTATACATTCATTATTACACATGTTCTCCATGTATTAGCACCCTATCCTTTACCATTTATGCAAATGTATTTGACTATGTACAACATTTATTATATCATCAAGCAAGAAGCTATGTATCCAGCTCTCCTGGGTATTCATGTAAACAATATAGACTGAATTGTCCTGATGCAATCATAATTCATCCCATGGTATCCCATTATCCAAGAGTTTTACCAGGCGCTATTCAACCTCGACCAGGGTATAGCCGCAAGCAAAGAACACCCAAGCAAGCTTAATAAACCGAGCCCTTTGACCACTTCCCTCTAGCCCTGATTCGCGGCCCATAAATATAGAACAGATACGGAATCGGGATAAGCGCAATGGCCACGAAGCCAAGCACACTCGAGGCCCAAGGGATCCCCATGTTCCGAAACATGGCCGTCGCAAACAACGGGAAACACCCGGCAAAGACACTCCGCAGGAACGTATTCGCCGCCACCGCACTCGCAGCCACAGACTGGAAGGTGTCAATCAGGTAGTTCAGCGCCGCTTGAAAGATCGTGAAAAACCCCAGCCCCATGCACGCTGCCCCAACTATCGACGGGAACCAGTGAATATCACGCTGCGACGTCCATCCAAAGATGAAGAGCCCCGCGGCGAAAAACACAGAACCCATCATCATTGGCGGGAGCCGAGCTTCAGGAACAGGGCGGTTGTTGTTTGCCTTGAAGCGGGCGATGTAGAATTTCTGGTTTGCGAGGTTGGTGGCCGCGCCGAAGAGGATGCCGACTAGGTACGCGAGGAACGGGAGGGCACCGACAACCTGGTTCCAGCCGCGGAGTTCCTGGAAGACGACGGGAAACGAGGCGAGAGAGAGATAGAGGATGCCGTAGACGAAGGAGGCGTAGAGGGCGACGGCGAAGCAGATTGGGGTGGTGAGAAGGGCGAAGGGGCGAATAAGGTACTTGTTTCCGAGCTCCTTGAGGGTCACGTCCCATTCCTCGTGACGAGCGTGCAGGGCCCAGTTCCCCGTTTCGAAGCGCAGACGCTGCGCTTTGTGCACGAGGAGGGTGTTGGGGTAGGTTTCATCGATGAAGAGGATGTCGAGCGTTAGGAAGAACATCATCATTATGCCGGTGATCTAGAGCCATATCCAATTAGTACACGGGTTTGGATAATGTTTGTTGAGTTAGGGTTCGGTAGGAGCATACGTATTGCGTCCATCGCCAACCCAGGTAACTCTGCGAGATGGCGCCACCAACAATAGGCCCCAGGACCGGACCGCCCACAACAGCCATAGCATAACCCACTATCGCAGCGCCTCGCTGCTCGGGTGACCAGATGTCGCTCAGGACACCGCCGGTGTTGGTGACTGGGGCGGCGCCGAAAAATCCCGTGAAGAAGCGGGTCAGCATGAGGGTTTGCACGTCTTTAGCCGTTGCGCTTCCGAAGGAGAAGATCGCAGCTATGAAGTATGGGCCCAGCACGGCAGGTTTGCGGCCGTAGACTTCGGACAGAGGAGCCCAGACGAGGGGGCCGAGGCCTAGATTTGACATTTTTAGTTCATGGGATAGACGAAATGGTCGGCTACTGGTAATGACATACCGAACCCGAAGAGTAGTAGGGTAGTTCCCAACGTACTAACTTCCTCGCCTATCCCAAACTCTGAACTGACCTGGCTTGCGCCGGTTGAGTAGCTAGGCAATAGAGTTAAAATGCTGAGAGTATGATGAGAAGATGTTCGGTCTTACATGGCACTGGCCCAAGTCGCGCCTATCATAGTCACGAGTCAGTTTGATCTTGAGCTGTACATATAGTTGGACATGACAGCGATCGACATACCCATTGTCGTTAGCCCATACAGAACCGTTGTGATGGCCTTCTTCCGGAAGCCCCAGTTCAACGGCCGGTAGGGATCGTCGGGCCCATCAAAGTCGACGATCACATCGTCTCGCGTTTTCGTGTGCGACAGCGGATGCGTGAAGCGCGCAACTTGACCAGGTTCCCGGCTCCGGATTCTGGATATTACAGACTGCGTGCGCTGTTCGAGTGACGTGCCTGATGCTGCGGTTGTTTGGGTTTGTAGAGCATTGTATTCCCGGTCGTGTTCGGATACGGAGTCGCTGTCGGCGGAGGTGGAAGAGCGATTTGAGTGGAGGTTGCCCTCTCGTTCTGTCTTCGAAGAATCCATGTCCCGATCCTTCAGGTGCTTCCGATGCGAAGAATGCTTGTATCTAGATGTATTGAAGAAAGCGAGGGAAGGATTCCAGCATCAACCTCGAATTCTGAGAGAAAGCCGGCTCAGACGTCATTTCGGCCCTGGACAACTGGGCGAACCAGCGGCTAATAAATCCTTAGCAAGAGGAACCGTAGCTTAAAAAGTCTTTATGGCGTTGGATCCAGACTCTAGGATAGAGCCGTCTTAACCGATTCAGCACCATCGGGTGCTCCGTGCATGTTTTTCGGACCTCCGATAACGCCGCTGATTGAGTCGCGGAAGATAGGGTGGAGCTTGAGGATCATCGCTGGCTTAACAATGCTGTAGCCTGAGGCGATTGAGCATTATTGTTGGCTCTATTCGAAGGTCTTGTTGGGCCTGCTGGATGATGAGAGCAGATTCCGGAGTAGGCACTGCTTCAACCGTCATATCACACCTCGCAGGCCCCGGACCTGGGCCGCTTTGGAGGAATGGAGCGTCTATAACGCAAGCATTGAGAAACCGGGGTCGATAGCGGGTCAAGTTTTAGCCAAGCGGCAAATGGACAAAGAAGAGAGTAGCGGAATCTTTTCCGGTGGGAGGTGGACTGTGGATCGCCACTGTCAACGGGTGGAAATGCTCTAGTCTAGTCCACGGTGCGCCGACCATCAAGCAAGAGCTCACCATTATTGCATCAGACAAGTATTCGACCAGCAAAGATGATGGATATGCTGCATTGGCGTAGAGGAGCCTTGATACAGTATAGGCGCTCTAAGGCTCATGAACTCCAGTCTATCAATTACTATAATCAAATGTACCACCCTACATAATGCGTCCTATTATATACACATCCCTCACTCGAGCTCACAGAGTAGTCGAATGCTGGCTCTCCCACTTGGCCACAGCCTCCAGCGCAGCCGTCACTTTCAGTCCAAAGCGAGCTTCCTGCTCGTAGCTCTCCCAACGTGCGGCCTTTTGCAGGTTCTCCTTGCACTCCCGCACTCTCTCCTTCTCAAACTTCTTTGGGTCTTCTTTGGCACTCTCCGATATTGGCCCGCCATGCTGTACGGTGTATGCTGGGCGCTCCATCCATAGGTTAGCAGCCATCTCAAAATGGGCAACCGGGTGAACCCAATCGTCCTTGTGGCGTCCCTTGAATACCGAGCGGTCCAAGGTGAAGATCGAAGTCTGGAGGATTTCCTTTGCTTCGTCGTGCCGCCGCATCGAGCGCAGCACAGCTGCGCGTAGAAGTTGGTAGATTCCCTTCTCTTCCGGCCCTTCAAGAGACCAAGTTTTGTTAGCGTCGCTTTCAGACCATGCAAGCCTCTTTAATGACTCCTCGAGCTGCTCTTGTGTCATCCGACTATGTCCGTTCCATAGGAAGATCATCTCCTCTACCGGATCCACTCCCACGGCGTCTATTAACGGGATATTCCATTCCTTAGCCCGAGCTTCCCACTTGGCGATTTTGCGAACGACGAAAACATCGAACGGCAGTTGTCGAGCCATGAACTTCTTCGCTCCTGCATATTGAGGGGCTTCGTGCAGCAGTTTCATCGCAGTGTCCGCGTGCTCTTTGGCTTTCTTCGGGTCGGTCACAGCATACTCTCTGTACAAGCTGATGTGGCAGGCTCCTGCAATATAGTAGTACAAGGCGCGGGACCACGAGTTGATATCAGCGCACTATATATTAATATCTTTAGCATGGTATAATCAGACAGGTTTGCGAGAATCGAACCTCAACGAATGCTTCAGAGCACAGTTCGTACTTATGAATGTACAACGCGTTCAAACTCTTCTCGAAGACCTTGAGTCCCTCAACTTGTTTCAAAGGGCTCTTTTCCTTGGTGCACAAAAGTTCAAGTGCCACATCAAGCCTGCGATTGGCGCCATTCATACGAGATTCCTCAAGTAGCCAGAGCTGACTCTTTGGGAATCGTTCCCTCATTCGTGCTAAGAGAGCCTCAAGCCTCTCTTGAGGATAACCCTGGATGTCTCCATCTTTACCAGGCGCGGCGTCGGGCATAATATCGCAGTAGCGGACGAAGGCATTGTAATAGCCAAGAATCGTTAAAGCTGCGATAGCACCTGGCAAATTATGGAATTTGCTAGCTTGCCATAGTAACTTTAGGGCACGATCCTTGTCTCCGTGGAATCCAACGATACTAAGGAGCCTGTGGAATGCAGGTGGAATCATAGATATAAGTAGGAGGAGAACACCATAGCACATGTTCGCCCCGGAGTGCACGAAAACGTCGATTTGGTTTTTGAAAATATCAGACTCTGGGTCGTGATTGATCACCTCCGATGTGCTCGTGCTGCTCGATACCGGGCCACTGTCAGAATCTGCGAGGTTTAGGTCGGAAAGATCTCCCAAAACGCCCGCGGAATGGACAGAAGCTTCTGCACCTTTTAATGAAGTTGTCGATGAGGCTGCGTTTGCAGTTCCAGCCTGCTTTGATTGCATGAACTTCTCCTCCATCTTTAACACAGCGTCCAGCGCAAAGTAAGCCTTTCTCAGCTTATAGAACCCTTTTATGCTTTCGGTGAGACTCTCATTGAGTACACAGACAACGGCGCCCATAAGCTGCGCCATTGCCTGGACGAGAACAAACTCAGTGCCAGGGGTATAGATCTCCGAATGGTAGACGTCTGGTGACTGCGTGAGGTTTTTGATGCGCTGCTGGTCCTGGTACGCTCGATTTTCGGCC
The DNA here is from genome assembly GCA_003719405.1 of Aspergillus incahuasiensis. Lineage (NCBI taxonomy): Eukaryota > Fungi > Ascomycota > Eurotiomycetes > Eurotiales > Aspergillaceae > Aspergillus > Aspergillus incahuasiensis. The sequence goes on from RHLP01000354.1 coordinate 62,827, forward strand.
TCGTTGAGTCGATCCGCCGCTGCAAGATATGATGAGTTGCTGTGCCTGACGCTGGAAGTAAATGCTCAAACCTTGGCGCATAACATCTTGTTCAAACCCCAGAGTTGCCCTGATAAACATCACCACAGCTCTTCCTAGCTACAGGAGGTAGCCGCATCAGTCACATCCAAGCAAGCGCAGAGTTATTCGGACTTGATGAAGAAGACGATACCAGGTGAAAAGCTGAATTTCCTCCAGCGAGGCCCTCTTCAGCACCATCAACATCATCATTGAGAATCAACTCAGCAGCTGTGAGCCGGATGAGGAAAGATTAGCGCACATCGGCCTTGGGAGTATATTGAAACGAGAAATCGAAGAGTTCGGAACGCCGGTTGTCTGTCGCGTACCTCTAATCGCATTTTCCACTGCCACGCGCAATGAGAATTAGCATATCGCGCTCATGAAGTAGGTAGGCGGACGGCGTCACTCACAGTCCTGCAATTCTGACGAAGCATTCAAGGAATGCGCTGAGCCATTCGGGCTTGGCTTTTTGCCCCCGAACCAGCCGCCAAACATATTTCTAGATACCAGCAAGGTGGGGGAAAGATATTAAAGAACGAACAATATTGTAGCGATATGGCCCTTCATTCAAACACCAAAAACCGATACCGGGCCGGACGATCCGAGGCCTGCAAGATCAGCGGCTAAAATGATCAAACTCCAGCAGAAAAATGTCCAAGGATGCGCGGGAAGATTGCAGGAGCACCAGCCCTGAACCACGGCAATGATAAAGAGGATGCAAAAACGGTGATGGAGCGAAAGGCGGACGATATGATACACTTATAAGACGTAGTAACACCCGGAGCGAGAGTCGGTTCGCGCTAAGCAGCACAAGAAGCGATCAAATAAGACAAGTCTAGCCGTGGTCCACCGTTGAGGCGGAGCATCGTCAGCTTCTGATCGCAAGCTGAACAAATCGAAAAATCGACGATAAGGCGGATTCCAGGGATAGTCTATCGCAGTGCGGGGATGGGAGGAATTTTCCGGCTATTTGAGGAAGCATTTGTCCAGCTCAGAGGCTAGAGCCTCTATCTCCCCTAGCAAGCCTCGTGCTGCATCACTGTATACGGATTCTGCCGCCGCTGACCGCAGCGCCATGTGGAACAACTCAGAGTGACATCATACTTTGCGATTTCCTCCAGATTCAGTGGTTTTGCGGTCTACATGCGGAGTCGTCGCTGGTTTCAAATCCAGGAGCATCTGTTTCAGGGCTATGGCTGTTATTCGGGTATAGCGGGATAGTAGCACACAAGAAGAAAGTATTGTTGTTCACGTCAGGACATAATATGTTGAACTAGGAACTTCATTTAGGTGCTAGCTTGAATCATTCGCTCTGAAATAAGAATTCACGTTGCAAGCCTTGATAGCTTCTCATGTTGTTGCTCAGGGTCTGAGAGATGGCCATCAAAACGCGATATGAAAAGACTTGGCAAAACATGTGACACCCGGCCCCAATGAGGCAGCTCCGGGGCGGGATCGGACCTGACCTTCTCAACAGAGCACCTCAGCTTCTCCGCACAGCAATAATCACCCTCCACTCCAACTTCCGAACCACCTACCTCTCGCCTCATTATAGTCTCATAATCACTCAAGAGTCTTTACCGGACCATAATCCCTTTCTCACCTCATAGACAACTATCCACATCCACCCACCGCCACAATGTCAAACACCCAGTCCCAGGATACGAAGCAGCAGGAAGCTTCCCAACAGCCGCAACAACAAAAGCCCACCGTGCTCGAGGAGGACGATGAGTTCGAAGACTTCCCTGTTGATGGTGAGAGCCCCCTCTCGTATCTCTGTCGCATAATCCATCCTTGGTTTTCTCTCCCCGCTCGACACTGGCGGCAATGTGCTCCGCATATCTCAGACCAGAACAAAATGCTGATATTTACATGATCTTCTCAGACTGGCCAGAGAACGAGACCGAGCAGGCTACCGCCAACGGGAGCAACGTTCACCTGTGGGAAGAGAGCTGGGATGACGATGACGCCGCGGAGGACTTTTCCAAGCAGTTGAAGTGCGTTTCCCGTTTCTTTTCTCTTC
>RHLP01000355.1:0-28979 GCA_003719405.1 Aspergillus incahuasiensis
CCCTCATCCCCCGTCCCAGACTCCTGGCCCCCCAGCGGCCAAATCACCTTCGCCAACGTCGCAATGCGCTACCGCGCAGGCCTCCCGCTCGTCCTGAAGGACCTGAGCATGACCATCCGCGGCGGCGAACGCATCGGCATCGTGGGCCGCACGGGCGCCGGCAAATCAAGCATCATGTCCGCGCTGTTCCGGCTGACCGAGCTGTCCGCGGGCAGCATTACAATCGACGACATCGATATCGCCACAATCGGCCTGCAGGATCTGCGCAGCCGGCTCGCCATCATCCCGCAGGACCCGACCCTCTTCAAGGGCACCATCCGCTCGAACCTCGACCCCTTCAATGAGCATACGGACCTGGAGCTCTGGGATGCGCTGAGGAAGGCGCATCTCATTGACTCGGAGCCGGGCCACAACCCCAACTCCAACTCCAACACTGCGGACTCGGACATTGGAGTCGACGCGTCGAACACCACCAGCAGCGCCGCGAAACTCTCCCTCGACACGGCCGTCGACGAAGAAGGGCTTACCTTCTCGCTGGGCCAGCGGCAGCTCATGGCGCTGGCGCGCGCGCTTGTCCGCAACGCGCGGATCATCATCTGCGACGAGGCGACGTCGAGCGTGGACTTTGCGACGGATACGCGGATCCAAGAGACCATGGCGCAGGGGTTCCAGGGCAAGACGCTGCTGTGCATTGCGCATCGGCTGCGGACCATTATCCACTACGACCGGATCTGTGTCATGGATCAAGGGTCGATTGCGGAGATGGATAGTCCGTTGAACTTGTGGGAGCGTGGTGGGATATTCAGGGCGATGTGTGAGCGGAGTGGGATTTCGAGGGAGGATATTGTTGGTTGAGGGAGTGGGGAATGGAAAAGCATGAATATATGACCAACGGATTTATAGATCAGATCACATAGGTCGCACCTAATTTGAATATTGTTTAATCGAGATATAGCACTTACAGCTACAAAGCACTACGGTGTTGGCAGGAAGCTCGCTATGAAGATTTGAAATGCGTTAATATACACTCTGGGCCAGCCGTTGGCAAGGAAAAAATGTACGTCGAATTGAACTCCGGAGACACCAGGAGAAATGCATCAACGCGCGCTATGACACATACAGTAAATGCAAAGAACCAGAAACATGAACGGGATCGTGATCGTGACCTAGTTGGGTTTAGAGCAGCTGAAGACTCCGCGGACGGTGCCAGCATCGTACTTGTCAACCTAGAATGAGTTAGCTAAGAGTCCGAGGAAAAACCCGATCAGGATAACTTACGATGTCCTTGATACTCGAGTAAGTACCAGCCACGAGTGTCACGACACCGATGATGAAGCAGAGCGCATTCAGCGCGGCAAGAGCCATGTTCTTGCGCGAAGAGAAGATGCTTCCCTCCCGAATAAGCATAAACCACATGCAGGCAGGCAGGTAAAAGGTGAAGCCCGAGATGAAGAGCGAGGAAGAGATTGAGAGCAAGTCGTTGAAGAAAGGGATGACCTCAGCAATGATGAAGGCAATGACGGTGCCAACAGCAATCATAGCGAGCCATGTAATCCATCCCATCTTGGTGTTGATGAAGCGGATAGGAGAGTCCTTGAAAATGCGGCCGTGAACGACACGAGCAGCAACAACAGTGTTGATTGAACCACTGATGAAAATAACCGGCAGAGCGATACCGAAAGCAACACGGCTCATCAAGTGACCGGCAGAGAGAAGGGCGGGGCTGCTAACGTCCTGGCCAACAAAGGCGTACACAATGGCTCCAGTGAGGGTGTAGATGAAAATCTCGACAATGCCTAAGGTCCAGATGGACTTGACATAGTCCGAAGGAGTGTGCATTTCGTCCATAAAGGAGAACTGGCACATGGCGAAGCTGTAGGCAAAAATAATGTTGGTCATGGCAATAAAGGCGTCGGTAAAGCTAGTGCCTTCCTTGGGCCAGGCAGACCAGTTCACGGCATCAAGGCCACCAGGGGCATTGGTGCTCTCCACACCGGTGGCGATCATTGTGATACCAATGGCGATGATGATGGACCCGAAATCAATGTAACCCAAAATCGCCATCTCTGTGAAACTCGGCGGCACGGCGAGAAGGAAGAGGATGATAGCGGAGACGACGGCAAAGATGACGGAGCAGATGTTACTCTGGGTGATGTCAATCCAGGCAATGGCGCCGGTGAGGGTATGCGAGCCGGTGAGGAAGAGGAGCTGGCAGATGAGCATGAAGTTGACGATCTCATAGCCGGCGCGGCCAAACATGAGCTTTCCAGCATCAGGGTAGTGGTGGACCAGCGGGAACTTCAGCTTGACCTGGCCGACAACGTATGAAGTGTAGATGGCGAGCAGACCGAGGCCGACGGTGCAGATGACGCCGGCGACCATGCCCAGTGTAGCAAAGGTGGAGGGGAGCGAGAGGGAGCCGAGGGCGATGGCCTCGACGATGAGGACGATGGTAAGTCGCTTCCAGCCCAGACGGTTGAACTTGGCGGTGCCGTGCTCGTAGACGTTGCGCTCACGCTCGCTCATCTCAGCGACGAGGTCGCCGTCCTCAGCGGGCGGGCTGTACATAGGCGGGCCGCCCTCGTACTTTTCACCAGCAGCAGGCATGGTGACCTTCTTGGACTCGACGTCCGAGATGTCTGAAGAGGAAGCCATTTCCCTAGTCCGGAGTGTTGAAGACGAGAGTCGGCGGGGAGAATGGAGGGCAAGTGTTGAAGAGAGGCAAAGCTGGGGAGAGAGAAGGTTAAGAGAGAAAGACAGAGGCTGACTTCAGAAAGTGTAACACTGGCAGGCGTGAGGGCCAACTGTGGAAACTGGAAATCGCTGCCGGATTTTGCTCGCCCAAACAGGAAAGAATGGCCACTCCCCACTGCCCCTCGCCTCAGTGGCCAGTTGCCGCCTGCTTTGAGTTTCTGTGACTAACAAGCGTTGTGGCGTGGGCTTGGCAGGCCGCGTTCGAGGGGCTTATCGCGGTGGCCAGCCAATGAGGCGCGGACTGCTCCTGCACTAGCCGCAAGCAGCTAGTGCCGGGTCAGTCGGGCTTCCAGAAGTTACACGAACCGCACGATGGCATCACCGATAGCACCACGCAACCAATCCATTACCAGATCATTACTACATGGCATAATCACACTGATTCAGGATCGGCACTTATCTGGGTAGACTGCGCGCAATGGATCCGGGGAACGTGGCTTCTTTGGCTTCTCCAGATTGCTGGACAGTAGACACACTACTTGATAGACTCTGTCCCCTCCGGAGTACACCGACTCGCCCCGACCAGACCACTCTGTGTTAGCCCACGTATTCTGCACACACTGTTTCCCCGCCAATGTCCATCACGTCCGCCACCGTTACATTCGGCACGAGCCCGTTCATCCACAGCACATGCGCCAGCGTCGTCTCGTTGCCAGGATCCCCGTTGTACTCGGTCAGCGCCGCGCTCACCGACACGGGGGGGAGGCCCATCCGTCCCATGAGCTCGCTAGGTACGACATTCGGGCTGACATGGATCATGAGCTCGCTAGGTACGACATTCGGGCCGCCCATGTCAGACAACCTGCTGGGCTGATCGGCCTGCTGCCATCGCCACCACAGCCGGTCCAGGTACGCGTGGTGGAGGTAGAAGATGGGGTCGCCGTTGCTCTCGGTCGGGTCCTGCATCTGCAGACAATTTAGCCCCGGGTTAGCCAATCTTGCACGGATCCAGTAATCAACACGAGCGGCCGAGACGAGATGAGATGAGATGAGGGCTAGTGTCTCACCACGCCGCCAACACCATTGTGCCCCGCCGCGTGCGGGTACAGGTTGTAGCACTGCCAGGCGTCCGTATACTTCGCGAGCGCAAAGCACTCCTCGATGTTGCGGCGGTCGGCCCACGCCCAGGCGCTGCGGTTGAATCGGCGGCTGAGGCAGTAGTCGCGGTTTCGCTCGCCCGACCGGATGCGCAGGGTTGTGCTCCTGAAGGGGCCGTTGTTGACGCAGCCGTCCCCTATCACCAGCAGAGTGGAGCGCATTAGCAATCGCGCAAAGTCAACCTTAAACACCTTATCAGAAACTCTAAGACAGGGTGGGCCTACTTCCGACCCCATTTCCCCCAAACCCAAACTCAGGATCAAACATGGGCGACCGCTCGATCGGTCCAGCCGCATAGTCCGTCGCTTCGTCCCAGTACGGTTGCGCGCCGTTGTAGCCGCAGAGTGTCTGGAGGAGGACTTCGTGGGCGCGCACGAGATAGCGATGCCACGGCAGGAAATGCCCGACGTAATGGACATAGCTGCCCTGCGAGATGTGCAAGTCGTGCAGTTCGTCCCAGAGGTTCTTTGCGTCCGGGACGTTTCCTACAACGGGGGCGTGGTTCATCAAGCATTGTTCAGCTCGGATATACTCTGACCTGTCAGCGACCTCAGAAGGCTTTGAGCTACACGACACTCCTTACCGGTCTTGTCGGACCTCGTCAACGCGTTCCTAGCTCAATTAATGACTGACGCTCTTCGTGAAGAATACCGACCTACCACGACTTTCTCCGGTTGAGCGAGGTGCAGGTCCCAGCTCGAGGGATGCTACGAGCGCAAGTGCACACCACGAGGGTCGCCAGCAGCACGATTCTAATCCACGAGGCGGCCATCGTTTGAAATCGCAGACCCTAAAAGAGCGGCTGGGTGGCTGAAGGAAAGGACCGAGGGATACTGCCAAAGTCGATCCCAAATTCCTGCGCCCTCATCGCTTTATACGGCTGGGCGGTGCTCTACCCCTGATCTCAATGCAGGAGTCGTGCGTGCGCACTGTTGAGACGTGTTGACCGGTTCTTCGGCTCAGGAACCTCGCAAATGCAGCCGGTAATTTGCACGTACTCGCCGAGTTGGAAATCGCAGCAAACGAACAAACGGCGTCGAGAATATCGGCTGCCGTGCAATATATGGCTGCTTGGTTTGGACGCTACTGGTCGATTGGGACGTTGACTGCAGGGTCAGCGGGCCTTGATCTATTCATAGGCCAGCAGCTCATCGGCGACCACTTGCCATAGGTAATCTCCGGCCTGTCGCCCAACAAGCCCCTTGCTGCTGCCAGCCGATACATTGGCCTACTTATGAATGAGCCCGGTTTCTCCAATATATTAACCCACTACCGAACTACAACTGCCGCAGCAAACGTGGAAGTACCGCGAGAGATTTTGGTGGCCTGGCATCGGTAGTGGCGCCAATGACAGCGTCCTATATACGCGCATTAGCCGGTTGTACCGCCATGCCATGCGAATCTACCTGCCACAGGTACACCGCGCCGTGTCCAAAGCACACGCGTTTGTGCGAGAAATGTTGGGAGTACTTTGCGCCGGAAGTGTTAAACGTGTGATACGCAGCAAGTGCAACGCCAGCAAACAACTCCGGACGTTCCGTTCAGTCGGGTTCAACGCGTTCCTAGGCTAGAATGTGCTCGATCCAGTAGATATAAACTCATAGCTTACCACGGGCCGCATCGCTGAAGATTGTCACGCAGAGTTGACAACCCCGATGATCATTAGCAGAGATCGCTAAGAAAATTCACTTGCCTTAAGGCATGCGATCGCAGAATACATGCGCGACTGTGATCGTTGTCCGCGGATTACGGCTCGACGATGGCACCCCACGGCGCCTATATCCCACATTATGCCGCTCATTCTACCGCGTCACCCCCTTGCAGAGTCATCTCCCGATCGCCTGGACAAGGATGCCATCTGTATGTCACCAGGAATAGATCAGGAACTGCATGGTCGTTGAAGCCTATGAAATGAGGGGTGCAATCTGTAAGGGGAGCACTGTCAGTCCCACTATCTGCACATGCCCCGGATCGCCCACGGTATCCTCTTTCCACGTGCTCGCTTAACAAAACGGGCTAGTCGTTCACATTTTGAACGGGTCGCAAAATGTTCTAGGCGCTGAGTCGCCGTCCTGCCGGTCTGGACGTTCAATAATGCGGTCGTTGGAAGCGAGCGAAGGTTTGAGAGTGCGAGGGTATGTCTTTCCGGCCATCACCCTCCTGGAACTGTGTAGTCTGCGCGCGAACCCACCTACCAGCACTCATCGATGCGTTGTGTCTATGAGCCGCATAACTCTCTTGCAAAATCTCCGTATACAGCGGCTACAGCCCGGCATCATATCCGCGCTCTCCGTCCCGTCGAGTATTTCGGCATCATCAGGCATCTGCTTTGTCACCGACTCGCCGTGGCTACTATTGATCCCGATATTTCCCGAAAATTTTCTAACAAAAAGGTATCCAGGGTCCACATCACGGACTGAAGGCATCCGTGATCGTGACAGACCTTGACCGCAGAGGTGAGCATGCCAAGTTCTTCAGGTATCGTGGCTAGCGAAGGACAGGGATCGGTCTGTGGACAAAGGCATAGAATGAATTTAGTCTGCCAAAGTCACAAAAACCGTCAGCAGCTATACTCCGTAGTCTACCATCTAGCAATTCGCTCCCGTCGAATAGGACTCCCGGTTTTCCTACTTACAACTCAGTATCGCCACCCAAATCCTCGCTGATTTGCACGGGACAGCCTCCCACGGTCCACCAAGCCAGCCACCGACTCCGGAGCGAGCAGGCACCCTCCAGCTCCAGCAGCAGTGCAGCACCACTGAGGCGGCGGGCCAGCACTCGGCCGGAAAGCCCAATCAGGGCAGAGTGAGGCTGGGCAACGAATCCCAGACGCGGATTTACGAGCAGAGCGGACAAATCCACCTCTGCAGCTCCTGTATCGGAGGCCCGGAGGGCTCCGTGGTGCCATCGGCCTAACTTCGGATTCCGCTGGGGTGCCGCTCGAGGGCGGGGGTGTTGTCGTACGTAGTCGTCCTCGCTGAGTCGCCGGCCGTTGCTTGCTGATCAAGCATCGTTTTGAGTGGTCCATATTCGGTCGGTAGGCAGGGAAGCAGGGGGGGATCTGTGACAATTTAGCCGACCTCCAAGTGCTTTGAAGCGTGAGCAGGAGCTCGCTGCTCGATTCGGCACTGGGAGGTTATTTGCCCATCAGCACATCATCGCCGGCGAATTCCATGGCCCTTCTGGCGGTGTTTCTGTTAGCCGTAGGCATCATACTGAGGAAACATCGCCTCCACTGCTCCAGAGCGAGGAGCCATCGTGGCGGATGAGTTCTCCACGCCTAACCAGAGATGAGCGGGCAGAGTTCCCACGGTGTTTGCGCCCGAGAAACAGTTAGTGCCTGGGTGCCTGGCTTGGCTCTAGGCGGCTTCTACAGGCAGAATCAGGTCTCGGAGTAACGCCGACCGGTCATGTGACAGCATCGCCACTCTTTGTAGACAAGGAGCTGGAAGACCAGGATCGAGGATCAGCAGGCAGTCCGGTTAAAAGGCATGGAGCCGCTCGAGGTTGTTGTAGTGGTTACCGAGCACTGATATCGCACTTCGGACTGGAAGTGAATGCAGAAAGTGGTAGAATTGTCTGCTGCGACCGCCTAGCTTATGGAATGTCGCAAACATATATTTGGGACTTCGACCAGCGCTGTACAAGCCTTTGGAGCAATAGTCTTCGACATGACAACCTTACTGCTCTTCTACATTTTGTATAAGTAATGTTATCAACTCTCAGATTGCTGTATTAGTTATTAAACATTAGAATGGCCATAAAACCGGAAATGAGCACAAGAAAACACTATCCAGCCCAAGAGACAATCATGTACAAGAACTCCCCTTCCACAAAACTTGATCATTCTCCATCATGCAACAGAACCAGCATACCCCATCTTACTCGAGACGCGCCCACAACTTCGCAGCCGATCAGTAGCACGGCAGGCCCAGACGAAGAATCCAAAATGGATGATGCTAAAGGCAGTCCGATTAGACGCGAACGGAATGGTGACTTGAGCGTCAACTTACACAGCCAGAAACCCCATTGCCGTACCAAAGTGCTCCACGCTGGCCACACGCTTCCCATCACAGTCAGAGTACCCACGACCACAGTTATACCCGTCGCCGGCGTAGTACGGCTCCATAGTGGCGAGATACAAAGAGAGACCAACAACCACGGCGACCCAAGCGATGAAATCGAAGGCGACATAAAGGCCGGGGTGAAGGTCTAGCGGCGTCCAGAGCTCGATGGCGAGGATGATCAGGGACCATATGAATGCGTACTCAAGCTGGGTTGCATGAAGATTAGACCGCTGGATGAGCAACAACTGGACTGGGACATGGACGTACCGCTCCAGTAGCGGGAGAGACAAGGTGATGGCCCAAGTCCTCGGTTAGAACGACGCCCCTGTCATGGAGGTTCTGGGAGTATGCGAAGGAGATGAGGCCGGCTAGAGAGGCGAGCAGGGCGAGGGAGCGGAGGGAGACTGAGAGCCGGTGGGAGCGCCATTGTGTGTTTGCTGGCGACTGCATGGTTTGTAGGTCACGGAATGATAAGGTCGCATCGAACGGTTACCTAAGGCAGTCCTTTGACTGAATCAGGCTTTCGAATTGAAGCGATGATGAACGAGACGGGTATGGGCAAGTCTACTTCATATACAAGCCCAGTCCGTTCAAGGCAACGTCCTGGCGCAGCATCATAAACCTCTTGGTGTAGGCTGTGCCAAACGATCGACCGACCAGCCACGATCTCCCTGTTGAACAGGCGTCCAACAAGACAAAAATCCGTAGAAGACCCTGGGTGAACAGCCTCCCCGCTGACGATCTGCAAAGTTTGCCAAGGTCATGGCGTTGGGTCTCTAGCCCATGAGAGCTCCAGATACGGCGAAGACCAAGTCAATGGAGCGGCAAGATCTACAAGGCTGTGCATAATCAAGGGTCCAAAAGCACTTGGCGCGTGCGATACAGTAGTAGTGCTTCAGGCACCTGCCCCGTTGCCGAGATGTATGATATCACGTACGAGGCTATGCCTCAAACCCACGAACTAGGAAGTGTCGTGCGCTCGAACAAAAGAGAGATCGGCAAGAGCCTCGGACAGCTTCAGCTCGATGTTCTCGTTGAAAAATGGGATGCTCAGGGAATCTCCAGGTTGATACCCTATGTTCGTTTTGCGACAACTGGTCGCTCGGCTTGATAGGTACCACAATTTCACACCAGCTGTGAACAAGACTCTTGTCAGCATTCAGACCCAGGTCACTGAACAGAAATTGTAACACATACCCGGTAGATAATGAGCATTGATCCTGATCAGATCCTTAGCGGCTTCTTTACGATCAGGAGGGGCCGCGCGCATTATTAATCCACCAGCTAGGGTAGGTAACTAGGTAACCTCCAACGTTGCTGACACAACTCAGACAAGCCATGAAGAGCAGTCTTTCAGATATACCGGAGCCAGGACACTATCAAGGCGAGCACTGTGAATTTTAGCAATGGAATCCGAAGGATATACCTTCCTAAACACGACAGGTGCTTCGCTCTCAGGCCCGGCGGCCAAGCGGATGAGAGCGCACATCACCAAAGCAAACTTTGCGAAAAGGCGTCAACGTATCGCTGACAACGGGGCCGAGAAGCGGCCGAAAAACAAGAAAGCGCAAAAACCGCGAAGCGAAATCGAGAAAGACCAGCGAGACGTTGTTGTACCGGCACTAGTGGCATCAGTGCCTGGCGCGACATCAGATATCGCAGCTTGTATGTGCACAACCATTTCGAGCCAGTCAGCTGTACACTAGCCGAGCTAACATAGAGACTACCTTTACAGTCCACAAGCTCCAAGACCTAATCTTCATGGAAGGCCGACACGCCCCCAACAGCGCGAGCGAAGCAGCATGGTTCAGCTTAATCTCGTCAGAACCAGCCCTAGTCGAGGCCTCGCTGGCCGTCGCGGTACGGCAATGGTCGCCCTCGAATGCCTGGCAGAGCAAGGCCGACTACCACTCGTACGCAGCGGTGAAGCTACTCCGCGACCGGATCACCGCGATCCCGACGCCGTCGGACGGGGTGCTCGGCGCCGTGACCACGATGGCGCTGGGCGCGTCGCTCGGGCACGACGAGGCCACATGGAACATCCACATGGATGGGCTGGCGCATATTGTGCAGGAAAGGGTGGCGAGGGAGCCAAGGGGGCGGGGGCTGCCGGGATGGTTTGTGGATTTGATTGTGCAGTGCGTTGCCGTTGTTGTTAAACTTCATCCATGGACAGGCTAGGTCAAGTGCTGCTGCTAATCTGATCGTCGTGTCTCCAGGGACTCCATCAACGCCATATTCTTGTGCCCGCGCGTCTGGCATCGACGTATCGTCCAGAGCATAGGCGAAAACCACGACTGGAGGATCCTGAAGCTGGCAGAGCTCTGCGACCGCGTTATCGAGCTGCGAAAAGTAATCAAGTCGCTATCGCTCCGGCTTCATGAGAGTGCATCGAAACCCATATCAGACGCGGTCATCGCGCGCGAGGTCGAAGAGCCACTGGCTGCATTGCACTATGAAGCGCGCAATCTACGAGCGGCAGCTGGAGACAACCTGCATCTCGACGCCGTAGCACGAGCAATAGAATTGGTGCTGTACCTTCTCTGGCCCGCGCACTCAGCAGCACATCTGACGCTGCTGGCCGCGGAGCTGAAAGAGGTAATATGTTCATTTCCAATCAAGGGGTGTACGTATATGGATTTGACGTCCTTCCAGCTGATGATCGGGGCGATCGCTGCGGAGGAGGCCTCGTCTGTGAGGGATTGGTTTGTAGATCGGATATCGAGCGCGGTACGCTGGATGCAGGAGCGTGGATGGCGCACTCCTTTGAGCGTTGTGCAGGCGAGTGTTGGGGTTGAGGCTCCTGATGCCCTCGTTGGACGCTTGGGTGCGCTTTGGCGGGAGATATATGATTCAGGCAACACTGTTGACTTGCGAGTCTCCATATGAGGATCAGAATAAGACAGCCTGCAAGATTCCTGCTTGAAAAGTTGAGGATGGTCTTAACTCCGAACCTGGAGCGAGGCTAGAGGTGGGATTGTCCCCAGGCCATCGTACTGGTCCCATTCAAGAATACTGCTCCAAATGATAGAGCCGTGCTTCTTAGAGCGGAGTTTGGAGGCAAGAACCGGACAGCCTATCATGAACGCAACGAGTAAGCCCGACGTATAGGAGTTGGCCTGGCACCTGCACCAAAACTGATTTTCCCGATTAGGAAAATGAGATCGCAGCCACGCCCTGCCCCGGAGTACGTTTATACGCATTGTCCTTCAAATCACGCAAAATTGCGAAAAAGAAACGCCTCCCAAATCATGAGACAGAGTCCGGGAGGCTCGGATGATTCCTGCAAAATCATTTGCCTGATTAGGAAAATCAGACTGAGGAGGGCAGCGTGGACATTGGGTACCTTTTGCTTGGCCGGCCTTACTTAAAGGGCCAGAGAACTCGTCCTCGAGACCAATCTCTAGCACAGAAACAGCAGTCTTTTGTTTCTTTTTCGCACCTGCAATACATCCACCTCCAAGTCCAACATGGCAAGACAATGGGTTTTGACCGGCCAGGAAGGCTTCGAGAAATCACTCGAGTATCAACAGGGCATCCCCATCCCGTCTCAAGTCGACCTAGCACCAAACGAAGTCCTTGTCAAGATGCACGCCGCAAGTCTGAACTATCGCGAGTTAGTGATCGCCGGCCCCATGGTATCTCCGCCCTGAAAACGCACGGCGCATGCTCTTGACTCCCTACTAACCTTGCCCAGGGCATCAACGAACTAATCACCCCACCCCTCATCCCCGGCTGTGACGGCGCAGGAGTCGTCTCGGCCGTCGGATCCTCCGTCCGCGAATTCCAGCGCGGAGACCGCGTCGTGACACACGTCGCGCCACGGGTCGTCGCCGCACGGGGAGACGACGCACTCGCCGGGATCCAGGACGCCGTCGACTGCCTCGGGCAAGGCAACGACGGCACACTGCGGTCCTGGGCGGTGTTCCTGGAGACGGGGCTCGTGCACGCGCCTAAATCGCTCGAGTTGCTGCCGGCCGCTACCCTCCCCTGCACGTGGCTGACAGCATGGAACTGCCTGTTTGGGCTGAGCGGCAGACAAGCAAACGCCGAGTCATGGGTCCTCGTGCAAGGCACGGGCGGCGTGAGTATTGCAGCGCTGCAGCTGGCCGTCGCGGTCGGCGCCCGTGTGGTCGCGACGACCTCGAGCGACGAGAAAGCGAGGCGGCTCAAAGCGCTGGGCGCGGCGCATGTGGTCAACTACCGCGCGAGAGCGGAGACCTGGGGGGCAGAGGCGCGTGCTTTTACGCCGCAGGGGAGGGGGTTCGACTTTCTGGTGGACGTTGGCGGGAACGCGACGTTGCCGCACGCGCTGGCCGCGGTCCGGCTGGATGGGATCGTGCTGGTGGTAGGACATGTTGGGGGAGATGCGGAGGTTGTGCCGCTCTTTGCTGCGATGATGCACTCTTGCATTGTTCGGGGTGTTTTGGCGGGGACTCGCGGGCAGTTCAGGGAGCTGGTGCGGTTTATTGACGAGAGGGGGATTGTGCCTGCGGTGGACGAGGTGGTGTTTGAGCTTGCGGAGGCAAAGGACGCGTATAGGCGGCTGAAGGAGCAGAAGCACTTTGCTAAGATTGTCATTCGGGTTGACCACGAGGCTTAGGTGGATGGTTTGTGTTGTGGTAGCTGATCCGTTAGGTGCCAGTGCAAGTGGCAAGCATCGCCCCTTTCAAATAGACATCTCGCTTAAGAGACCTTAATAACGAACTCACCCCACGACAGGCTGCTACATACACCACTAAATTTCATCATCGAAAGAAGCTGCACTCAGATCTACCTAGCATCCATACTGCTTCCCTGAGCCTCCATCATCCCTTTCCATTATAAGCCATCTTCGTACTAACACAACTGATACAGATAATCTCTCTACTCTAGGAGTACACTGGTACTACCCATCAAGGCCACGCCGGGACACCAAATCGGTCGACCGGACCAAACGCCTTATACAACGGATCTAACCAGCGGTCCACAATCCACAGATATCCATTGGCCGTCTCAACCTGCGAGACGAGACCAGCGTTCATGATGAAAACCGCATCGCCCTCCTGAGTCACCGTGAGGTTGAGCCCAGTCACGTCGTTGGCCACCGAGAGCCCGCTGCTGAAGTTGAGACTGCCGAACCGCTCGCCCTCGCTGTCGACCCAGCCGTACTGCCACATCAGGGTGTTGAAGGGGCTCTTGTACGGACCCACGAGCGTATCTTGAAATGGGAGGATCTCGTTAGTATAGTGTGAAGTAATCGTCCTGCAGCT
Organism: Aspergillus incahuasiensis; assembly: GCA_003719405.1. NCBI lineage: Eukaryota > Fungi > Ascomycota > Eurotiomycetes > Eurotiales > Aspergillaceae > Aspergillus > Aspergillus incahuasiensis. Next base: position 13,172 of record RHLP01000355.1, read on the forward strand.
GGAGTACTTACGAAACACGGGAAGAATCGTCGGCATCAGATCATACGCCTCGTTCTGCGGCGCCACGAAGAACTGCTTGTCGCCCGTGTTCTTCGCCAAGCGACGGAGGGTATCCGGCGAGTTCACCTGGAGGATATGCGAAGCATTCGCGAGCCGCGAGTCCGTCTGCAAGAACTCCGCGATCGTCAAGTCCGATGTCTCGACCGTCGGCGCCGTCGTGCGGTTGCTCGGCCCACCACCGTACACAAGAAACGGGTCAATGAGTTGGTCGATCTCGTGGATTAGGCCGTTGTCAGCCACGATGTCGGCCTCGACGATGGCCCCTTGGCCGTCGATCAGGACTTGGCTGCCGTTTGTGGAGTTGGTCACGTCGACATAGTAACCCTGCACGGTTTTGGTGAGGATGCCGCGATGGAACTGCTCTGTTGTGGTGGAGAGTTGAAGCGAGGTCGAGATGCCCCCGGCTCCCACGCTGGTGTTGCTGCTGGCGATACCGACTAGCTCGGCGGCTGTCAGGCGCGCTTCGATGATGTGCGTCCGGAGGAGGGCCTCGACCAGAGGGTAGGCCTGCTGCGTCATGAGGATGTCTAGAATGGCTTGGGGGATCTTGGCCCATGCCTATCACAACACAAGTTAGTCTGCTACCTAAGTACTTCAGGGCTCAGTTGTGAGAAGAGAGACGCACCTCGTTTGTCGGAGCCAGGAAAGTATAGTTGCGAGTGTCAGTGTCGTAGTTGAAGCGCTTGGTGAACATCGGGTTGATCTCCACGATGCCTCCAGTCATGTTGTATACATGAGCGTACGTCGACAGCGCCGGAATCTCAAGAAGAGAATCCATGAGCGGAGAGGCCATAGTAGCCTTGGGGAGGAGTGCAGCCAGAGCTGCGACTGCTGCGAAGGAAAACATGATGGATCAGGGGCGGTGATCGGAAAAGGCTGAACTCAGCTGAGCAGCACAAGAGGACCCCTTTATAGAATAAAGGCCCTGGGACATAGAATTACTGAGACCTCCACTACCGACACGAAAGGGAATTATCTCCTTACTGTGATGGTGTTTAAAGTAGCAGCATCTCCGTCTTACGCCTCGACTATGCCCAAAGTAGAGACAAGGACCTAACTCCGACCTTGCTAAGGCGAGCATCTGCCGGCTGATCCGAAGCTAATCTGACCATGATCTACTTCTGAATAATGGCGTGACTTTGACAGGATTAGTTCGTAGTGACGCGTATTGCGATGTTTTGTTGTGCCTTGTGTATGCCTTAATCTTCAGGCAGAACCACAGCCTAGTCGGGTAACGTGACTTTGTCCCTTATCGCGTCTCCTCTCCAGCCTCAACTGTTGACATCCCGAAGCCAATGGCGCTTCCTTGGCATGCTACCTTGGAGCAGCCGCTGTCACCACTCGCAGCCCATCGCCGTCTCGTGTTAACTCGACCACGGCCTTGGGTTGCAGCGCTAAGCCCGCAACGCCGCTGATCGCGCCTTCTGCCTCACGGTTATCCCCGGTCGGCCATGCAGTCATGCCTTGGCGCAGGGTTCCTGGCCGACGGAAATGGAGCTCACCCTGTTCTGGGCCAATGCCGGGCCGCGCGATAGGCGAGGTGTGTGTTTGCGCTGCAGGGGTTCGAGCCTCTTGCGTGAGCGTGGCCTGGTCTTAAATTGCGCCCCTTTCCCCTCCCTTTGTTCTGAGAACACTTCGCAGGCCCAGGCGAGGAGTCAATTGCTGGTGCTGTACTGGTAGCCTGACTGCAGAATGAAGGTACGGATTCTGTGGTTGAGTCGCGCGAGATGAGGTCCTTGCTAACTAACACCGATAGCTCTCCACCCTATCTCTCCTGCTCGTGAGCGTCTCGGCCGCGCCCTGGAAACCACGCGAGCCGAGAGCCACCGGATCGAAGCGATTGACATTCAATGAGACCGTTCTGACCACGGCCCTGTCCCCCTCGTCGATCTCAGTGCAATGGATCGCGACCGAGAATGACGGCGAGTACGTCTACCAGGAGTCCAGCGGAAGCATCAAGATCGAGAGCATCGTCACGAACCGGTCGCAGACCATCGTTCCCGCTGCGTCAGTACCAGCAGGGGCCTATAGCTACTGGATCAGCCCCGACCTCTCATCTGTGCTTTGGGCGACCAACTACACGAAGCAGTACCGCCATTCGTTCTTTGCGGATTACTACGTCCAGGACGTTGAGACTCTGGACACTGTCCCGCTAGTGCAAGACCAAGTTGGAGATATCCAGTATGCTGTTTGGAGTCCTAGCGGCAGCTTCATCGCGTTTGTGCGCGGAAACAACTTGTTCACCTGGGCTAATGGCTCGGTTACCGGTATTACCGAAGATGGAAGCCCGGATCTGTTCAATGGCGTGCCCGACTGGATCTACGAGGAGGAAATCCTAGGGGATCGGTTTGCCCTGTGGTTCTCGCCTGACTCGGAGCGCCTGGCATTCTTGACCTTCAACGAGACCGGGGTCGAAACATTCACCGTCCAGTATTTCATGGATGATCAGAAGGTTGCTCCGCCGTATCCCCGTGAACTCGAGATCAGATACCCCAAAGTCTCCGAGACAAATCCCACCGTCAAGCTGAACATCCTTGACCTCAGCGATAACACCGTTTCCGCCGTTCCGATTGACGCCTTTGATGCAAGCGAGCTGATCATTGGCGAGGTAGCTTGGGTGACGGAGACACACACCGAGCTCGCCGTCAAGGCCTATAATCGCGTGCAAGATGAGTCAAAAGTCGTCATCGTGGACACGACATCTGGTAGCACTAGAATCGCATACGAACGTGATGGAACTGACGGATGGCTGGATAACCTGCTGGCAATCTCATATGTTGGACCAGTGTCGGGGAATTCATCTACCACATATTATGTAGATCTCTCCGATCACTCTGGGTGGACGCATCTGTACCTGTTCTCGACTTCAGGCGGCGACCCTATTCCCTTGACCGAGGGCGAGTGGGAGGTCACGTCGATCTTGAGCATTGATCAGGAGCGGGAGCTGATATACTATCTATCGACCCAGCGTCACAGCACTGAGCGCCACCTCTACTCGGTGTCTTACCGGACCTTTGAGATCACACCCCTCGTCGACGACACCGTTGAAGCGTACTGGAGCGCTTCGTTCTCTGCAAAGGCCGGATATTACGTCCTGAATTACGGGGGTCCAAATGTGCCGCATCAGGAGCTCTACTCTGTGAACCGGACGGCTCCGCTGCGTACTCTCACCAGCAACGCGGCCTTGATTGAGAAGCTGGAGCAGTACGCGCTGCCCAATATCAGCTACTTTGAATTGACCATTCCCACTGGCGAGAAGCTCAATGTGATGCAGAGGCTGCCAGTAGGCTTCTCGCCGGACAAGCAGTATCCCATCTTGTTCACCCCGTATGGCGGTCCAGGAGCTCAAGAAGTCAGCAAGAGATGGCAATCCCTGGACCTTAACGCATACATCGCATCCGATCCCGAACTCGAGTATGTGACGTGGACCGTCGACAACCGCGGAACCGGCTACAAGGGACGCGAATTCCGCTCTTTGGTCGCCAAGCAGCTGGGGAACCTTGAAGCGCAAGACCAAGTCTACGCCGCGAAGCAAGCCGCTGCGCTTGACTGGATCGACTCGGACCACGTCGCTATCTGGGGCTGGAGTTTTGGCGGCTACCTCACCGGCAAAGTTCTCGAGACCGATAGCGGTGTCTTTACTCTGGGTCTAATCACCGCGCCTGTATCCGACTGGCGACTCTACGACTCAATGTACACCGAACGGTACATGAAGACTCTGGCGACCAACGAAGCCGGGTACAATACCACTGCGATCCGCCACACGGACGGCTTCAAGAACGTCGCGGGCGGATTCCTGATCCAGCACGGCACAGGCGACGACAACGTCCACTTCCAGAACTCGGCGGCGCTCGTGGACACGCTGATCGGGGACGGGGTCACGCCGGAGAAGATGCAGGTGCAGTGGTTTACGGACTCGGACCATAGCATTAGCTACAATGGAGGGACGCCGTTCCTGGGCCGCCAGCTGGCGCAGAGGCTGTACACGGAGAAGAATCGGTCGGAGAAGGAGCAGCATCAATGGAGTAAGAGGAGGCATGACTGGATGGGTAGCTCATAGTCCTAGGAACTCTCACCTAGCAGGAAGCTCGGCCTCGGCCTCGGGCTAAACCGTAAGCCCGATCCCGGCCACTCTCGGCTTTCGGCATTAAGCTTCCTCAACTCTCATTCATTCTTCAGCCTGCACATCTCTATCAGCATCCTTCTTTGCTTGCTTCAATCTAGATCTCTCCAGTAATTGCCGAGGCTCCTGCTCGAACACGTCGACGGTCCGTAAAAACATCTGAACAACGCAAGGTGCGCTGCAATCTGAACGTGCCGTGCGGACTGTCTACTCGCTCGATACTCACAGGACTGCTCCTAGCAAGATGATCCTTCTGAACCAGCAGTCGAGAAGGCTGATTGTATGTGTATCGTCGCGCCCCATCAGCCTGATTACACCCACCGGAAAACAGTCCCATCCTTCTGGTCGCGTCGTCTCACTCCGACGACAGCATCCATGACGACTTCAAGGTTCTTGATCATGGCCCCCGTGGTATCAAGAAGCGGCTTCAATCTATCGAGGACCAAGCGCTCGTGTCTGTCAATGATCGACAATAATGTGCGTCGTGCTGTACGACGCCCCTAGTCTCGAACGGGATTTACGCGCTTTGACGGCCAGAGTCAGCACAATCGACGGGGAGGGTCAACTGACCGAAGAGAACAATGCTGCGCTGCAAGAAAAGGAAAGGGAAAAGGACCGGGCGTCTGTCCATGTAATGCCTCCAAGCTGCGGTCTGGTCTACGCCCCGCAAAGGCAAGTACATGCATGCAATACGGCCAACACACTGGTGTAACAAGCTGGATATTTTTGTCACATCACATGCCTGGCGTGGTGCGATGTCCATTGGCAGACAATTCCGCAGCTTCATCGCTGAGATTTTGGACAAAACGGACCCGATCCTGCATTGGATGAACGCAAGCACAAAATTGTGGACACTGTCATGAAGTGATGGAGTCCCAGAAAGTCATTCAAGGCCTAGCGTGCTGTCAAGCCTAGCAGCAATGAACCCGTGCCCGACCTGCGCAACGCAATCCGGGCCAAGGAAGAGTGTGACAAGCTGGAGCATTGTTACCTGCGCACGTTCGAACCAACCTATCCATACCGCGTCCTCCATCTTCCCTCCATCTAGACGGAGAACGGTGAGTCCTGGAAACAGCCGAGTCGCACCGCACCCTCGGTCTTCTTCCATGCGAAGCTCGTGCTCGTTCTCATTCTCATTATCGGCACGGTATTCCGCTCCAACGACGACCGAGACACGATTCATAGGAGCTGGCGCGTGCAGGAATGAATATACGCCGCGCGGAGGTGGTTGGTCAGTCTTCTGCAGAAAGCCACTGCACGGCCAATATCAACTGTCTCCAGGTAATGTGGCGATGTGTCTGCTTCTTGTTGCGCGGAAGGCTCGTCTGCCGGTGGCCTGATGCGAGCGGTCATTGCTATGGTGCTACACCGTGATCCGGCACAGTACCCTTTAATGGCAACGCCGCAGACGGACATGCGGCGATGGCTTTGGGCGACTGTGCTGGAACTGGTTCTGCAGAACTCCCTCGACTCGGCTACCCCGATCCTCGTTCCCGTGAGCTATGAGCTTTGATGACAGAGCTCCGTACAACGTCGACAAAACGGATCCATACCCCAACGCAGCAGGTACTTCTAATTCCAAGCTCAGTCATTGGCCGCCCGATACACCTGTCCAAGGCTTGCTACACGATTCAATCCGGCTGTGGATGCAAGTCCTCGATGTCGTATACAACTGCGACGGTCAAAGCTACCAACAAGGCCAAGAGCTCGGCGGCAAGTTGCGCTTCCCTCTCCTGCGCGGCGAGGACTCAACGGTTCAACACACCACTCCAGCTGACAGAGCTCCAAGCCAAGTTCGTCGATATCTAGCTCCACCGCTATCTTGTGGCCTTGTACTTTCCGCTTCTGGCACGAGCAATGACCGATCTTTAGTACTGCTTACGCGCGAAAAGTCTGTCTTGAATATGCGACCGTCGTAGCCTCCTACGCTGACGCCGCTACACTTCTAGCTCCCCTCCTTTTAGAAGGCTACGGGGGAATCGCAGCGCCTCTTCATCATTAAGAAAGGACTCCTTCAAAGGCCAGCGCCAGCGCTTAGAACGATGGCGATGGCGAAGTAATAGACCGAATCACCGCAATAGCGTGCAACGCCCTGGTCAGAGCCCTAGAGCATATCCTAGACAAGCTCTTCAGCGCAACCGCCGGCAGCACTTCCAGCATGAAGCGTTCGGTACCTCGGCCGCTGTCCTACAATGGCATGTTATCGACATATACGCAACGCACGACAGCTGTACCAAAGCTCCCAACCTACCACTTGTATCGACAGCTATGCGAGCCTGCCTAGATGTATACGACGACATTATGCATAGACCGAGGGATGAAGGAGTGGTGACTGTCTCGCATGTACCTGTCTTGGATCACGTGATGTAGAAGATGCGCGGTTTTCGCGTCGTTTCTGCAGGGATAAATCACCTTGCAACGGCCCCGTAAACTCGCAATGTTCTGCAGCTTCAGAAAATTTCGATCGGAAAAATGATTCTCATCTCACGTATGTCTGTTTCCTGCCGGTCGCGACCGGTGTCATTCCTCAGTAAGAGTTGTTCTTCGGGTGGCGACTCTCGCCTCCTTCCGACGCTGCCTGCCGATCAGCATCCACGCTACAGACACAGTGTGACTGGAATCTCGTCCTCAAAATCATATTCAACGTGCAATAAAGGAAGTCAAAACCCGAAGCAAAATACCCTGTCGCCGTTAACGCGTCGCTTCTGGATCTGCCGCTCCAGCTGGCGCCGCGCGGGCATCAACACACTGCGCTGCCTGGTCGGCTGCACGGTCGGCGACTTCGCCGCGCTATGGACGCTCCAGACTTACATGCCTGCATTGGGGATGGGGACGATAATGGCTGCTTCGAGTGCGTCTTCCACCTCCCGCAAGACTTTTTCCCTCGCTAACAAATACCGTGCAGTGGCTTCCGGCATCACAACGTCCATAATCTTGGAAACGGTCCTGCTTCACCGCGGCCCAGACAGGCTTCCTTTGCCCATGGCCGCGCGCACGGCAATGGGGATGAGTCTCGTTTCGATGCTTGCCATGGAGGCTGCGGAGAACGCGGTCGATTATCATCTCACAGGGGGCGTCATCAACCTCAACGACCCCGGCTTCTGGGCTGCAGCGGCGGTCTCGGTTGGCGCTGGCTTTCTCGCCCCCATGCCGTATAATTACTGGAGGCTGAAGAAGTTCGGCAAGAGCTGTCATTGAAAGGGGTTCTTCTGGTATCATGACAAGGTAAACTACACAAGACCGTACATAACGAACGAAAGCAATCTCAACTCAACTTCACCGTCCACCCACTGTCCAGCAGCGAGCCGGGCCCCTATTCAACAATCTCAAACTTCACACTGGTATCCTCCTCAAACGTATCCCTCCAGTCCGCCCAGATCCGCTTAAGCTCATCCACATACTTCCCCTGCACCTCCTCCACATACTCCTCCTTAACATCGAACCGCTGCTGCGTAACGGCAATCGGCCTGCCCACAACAACATGGAGCGGCCTGCGGAACGGCACAAACATATTGAACCGCCCCAACGAAAACGCAACCTTATGGCCCACAGCCTTCTCCCAGCACCACGCAAAAAGGCCCTTCAGGGAATACGCCTCATACGCCACCGGCGCAAAGAGGTCATTCTCGCCAAACACCAGCACAGGAACTAGATCCGCCCCGGTCTCAATCGCAAGCCGCACAAACCCCTTCCGGATCTTCACCACAATCCCCATCGTCCCCGGCCGCGCAATGTTATACTCGCGGCTGCCGCCAATGCTAATCGTAATGGCCTTGCCCATCCCGCGCAGATCGTACCCGCCGCGCGTGAGATGGTGCAGACACGAATCGCGCGAGACGCCGCTCTGCCCGCGCGCGAACACGTACTCTCTCAAGAAGGGCGTCGTGAAAAACGCATCCTTGACGAGGAAGCTGTTCTTCAGCCCCGGGAACAGCTCCTTGAAGCCGGATGCGTCTGCGCTGAACGCCCCCACCAGCCCGTGGCATGCGATTCCGTGCGGGTGTCCGCCGAAGACGTACTTGCGGCGCGGCGACAGCGGCGCGGAGCGGTATAGCTTTATCGGGAAGTATGAGGCGTGCAGACGCCACAGCAGCGAGGAGCGGAACCACTCGCTGCGCTTTCCGTGGTTGGTCTTGTGTGCGGTGCTGAAGAACTTGATGTGGATTATGTAGAGGACCACCAAAACACGGATGATCGTGTTGGGGGCCAGGAGCAGGCTGTAGCCGAGGATAGGGAGCAGCCACCAGGTGTTCGAGATGAATCCTACGGCGAGGATCTCGAGGAGGCGGCGGAATATGGATCTATCGGGCGTTCGGAACTGTCAGCACCACTGCCTTGGGTCTCTTGATGCTTGATGGGTATGTGTGTTGGGTAAATAGGCAAGACAAACTCACTTCTCAGCAACCCCCCGATCCTTCTCCGCAAACCCAACAGTCCGCAACGTCTCCCCCTTGCCATTCTCCACTTCCACAAGCCCGCTATCACTATCCTTCGGCTCCGGCACCGCAATCATGCTCTTATCCGGGCGCGCCGCCAGCTCCGCAATGCGCTCGGCGGCTTCAACACGGCCCTCCTTCACCTGGCACAGCTTCTGCAGCTTCGCCGCTTTCTCGAGACACGCCTTATTGCCGACGACCGTGCCCAGTGCCTTGGCTAGCTCGACGCCGCTGATATCCGGCGCGCGCGTCTTGTTGCCGTACACGCCGATGCCCAGCCACTCGGCGCGCGCGGCGTTCTCGTAGCAGTCTTGCCACGCGGGGAGGATGACGTGCGGGACGCCGTTTCTGCGTAAGATCCTGTCAGAGATGTCGCCGTACAGTAGGGGTATCTTGGTGTGGGAAATGGAGGGGAACATGAACATACTGAATAGCCTCATACCACGAATTCGCACCCCCATGGTGCACCGAGCACACGATCTGCCCCGTCTCCAGCATCGCCAGCGGCTCGACCTCGAACCACGAGCGCACGCGCACCTGGTCGGCCGCCATGAGGTCCGCCAGCGGCGTGACCGACTGCGCGTAGATCTCGTCCTGGTCGTGCGGGTGCTTCGGCAGTTTCCAGAGCACCTGGATCTTTTTGCCCTCATAGGACCCGGAACGAGACTCCAGGAAGGTCTTGACGCCGTTTGCAATCTCCAGCACGACGCTCGGGCTCGGCGCATACAGCGTCCCTAGGTTGATCAGCACGGTCGGCGCGCGGTGCAGCCACTCGAAAAGCTCGGCGTCCTGCGTCTTGACGGGCGCCACGGGGAGCAGGATCGGTCCGCACGCGACGACGTTGTCCGGCACGTCGAACGGCCAGTCCAGCTCCTTGAGCGCGGGCGACAAGTGCAGGCGGTTCGGCATCCAGGCGTCTGCGAACGGGAACCGGCCGTGGATCTTGTGCTTGATGCGCCACTCGCGGATCTCGCGCCGGCGCCCGCTGCCGTGGTACATTTTCGCGGTCTTGAACACGGCCATTGTGTTGAGCGGGATGAGATGGGGTGGCAGGGGGTAGGGGAAGCCTGTTCCCGGCCTGGGTCGCTCGTTAACACCTCAACAACGTTCACTTGGGTATGGAGATCAGGGGGTGGGTGGCATACATAGGATACTTCCACGCCCACTTCGCATTTGTCTGCAAACCAAGGACGATATGGCTCAGACTCGTCGTGTTCAGGAGCACGGTCGTCTGGCCCGCGTTATACGCGGCATCGCGGCCCTGCAGGAAAAAGAAATCGATCGCGCAGAGACTCGGCCGCACATCCTTTATGATCTCCACGCAGCTCTCGTAGATGTCGACGTACTCGTCCTCCGTCCACCCCCAGATGTCCTCGCACAGCGACTTGAAGCCCAGCACGGAGCCCGTGTACCCGGGCGGGTGGAAGGCGCCGCGCTTGCCGGTGCGGATGAAGATCTCGGTGTTGGAGGGCCCGCGGACGGGGTGGAAGTGCACGCGCGATCGGTAGGAGGCGTTGTAGTGGGCTTCGTTGTCGTGCAGGAGCTTGTTGAGGCGTTTCTCGAGCACGGGGAACGAGGCGAGGTGGATGTCGATGGAGCCCAGCAGCAGCAGCTCGTGGATGATGGCGAGCACGATGTTGGTTTGCCCGTGCTCGCTGTTTGCGAGGAAGAGCACGCTTGTCGTTGGCTTTGGCTGATGTGCCGTCGCCATGGTGTGTGTGTATGGGTGGCCTGTTCAACAGCAAAACGAAATAGCCTGTTCCAGTCCGGTCCAACTCAAGGATGAGATGAGATGAGATGGGGTGATTGCGCAAGACAACCGACCTAGACCAGGGCGATGGGGATGCGGATCTGATATAGAAGGCCGGCTGAGACCTGCCTCAGGGGCGTTTCACCAAGTACCGCGTCGGCCCTGTGACCCTGAATTTGGGAATGCCGTGACAGCGCGATCCGTGACGCTGGGCTGGACTGGACGAGACTGGTCGCCGATAGTGAGATCGGCTGCTGGCAATGGTCCCTGGAATCTGAGACCAAAGTTGGGCACTGGGAAATGAGCGGCGATCCACCAAGGAACTGAGATGTGACTGGCAACTGGCAACTGGCAACTCCAGCGCGACTTTACTCTTGCAAGTGAAACTTGATCTGAGATTGAGAATCTGTTTACCTGAAATTGGACGTGTGCTAGTATGTCCAGTCCGCCCCGCCCCAGCCCCAGTCCCAGGTCTAAGCTCTGCTCGCCCCATCCTGAATTAGGGCTATTCTAGGGTATTGTTAGATCGGCGTTGTGCTGATAAGACTTAGTAGCAGCGATTCTGTCGCGGGTGGTTGTGTGTTAAGCAGCCCTCTGGCATCAAGATGTACCGTCGCTATCTCGGTATACAACCAACAAAAACAAAGTCAACCAAATACAAACCACAATCAATCCGATCAATCATGCATGATCAATCATCCGCAGGTCGAATAAAGTTCCCCCCACACGTTTGTGACAAGTGGGCGTTTCACCTCGGCACTCCGTGATTATGGGTCCAGTCTCCGATCGCCCAATTTTCAAGCAGTACGCCCTGCAGATCGCCACTACATTCTACAGTCAACACTCTACGCTCTTGCAGCCGTCGGCGATGGTTCCTGAAACAGCATCCTGTTCGGCACTTGTTGCCTCTGCACCGTGCCTGCCACTGCCACTGCCTCATGTGCGTCTCCATCGTCGGCACTGGCTGTTTGATTGTCACTGTCACAGATCCCCGTTATTGCCTGACCCATGGCATGGCTGGGCTGGCGCTGGAGCCGATCGCTGGCCCTGGATGTAGGGCCGAAACGAAACGGTACTGGCGTGACGGCCTTGCGTTGCGTGGTGTGAGCGTTTTGCGTCCTTGCTGCTGCTGGTATAAATGACAAGAACTTGCCAGCGTTTCACTGTCTTGGACTTTTCAACAGACAGGCTACATCGATTGATTCGAGTACACACAGCAAGATGTCGCTCGTCATGGCTGTGCCCCATGCGTTCTCGGTCGCCGAGCTCAAGGATCTCCCTACTGTGCTGGTCTCAGCCTTGAGCTTCATCCTCGTATGTTGCTGTCCTTGTGGACTTGTATGGGGCTTGGCTGACTTGCGTCTTAGATCCCCGGTGCCCTGATCTTCTGCCTGCAGCTGCTGCAGCCTGGGCCTGTCATCAAGGGTGCCAAAGGGTCTTGGATCGACCAGTATCTCTTCGGAGTATGTATCGTCTCTTCTACCAACAATCGTAGCTAACATCCACATCCCAGATCGAAACAAAACTAGGCTTTCTCTCCGGACGCAGCGCATACAAGTTCAACTCCCTCCATCAGAAATATGGTATGCACCCTGCCTTGCCTTTTCTACACTATGACACCACTAACTCTCCTCTCCCCGCTCCCAGGCAACATCGTGCGCTTCGCCCCTAACCAAATCTCCTCCAACACGCTCAAAGGCATGCGCAACATCTACGGCGCGGCGGGCAAAACCAACGTGTTCCTCAAAACGGGCTTCTACAAGGCCATCTCGCGCCGCAACCTCTTCACCGCGCAGGACCCGCACTATCACGCCAGCGTGCGAAAGCTGTTCGCGCCATCGCTGAGCCCGGCCAACATGGCCGCCCACGAGCCCGTCATCAAGGGGTGCATTGCGCGCTTCCACGCCCTCGTGAAGCAGCGCATGCAGCGCGGCAAGACACTCACCCTAAACGACCTGTACTACTCTCTGTCCGTGGATATGGTCTCGGAGGTCTTGCTAGGGAAGTCGCTCGGCTGCATCGAGCGCGGCAAGCCGTTCTTCTGGACAGAGCAGCTCCCGCGCATCTTCTACTGGGCGACCATCCGCGACCAGTTCAAGGGGTCCGGCATCCCGACGATGATCAAGTGGATGCTCAGGCAGATCCTGCGTAAGGGGATTCGCCAGCGGAGTGAGGAGGCCAGGATGCGTCTTATTCGGGAGTATGCTCGCCCTCCCGTACAAACCTACCCTGTTGAACTAGCTAAGCTAACACTCACCACGCGCAGGCAACTCAAAGCAACGCACACCCGGCGCGACATCATGGTCGAAGTGATGGAGCGCGCCGCCACAGACATGCACAACCTGCCCGAGGACGAGATCGCCGAGAACTTCTCCGCCATCATGCTGGCGGGCTTCCACACGACCTCGCACGCCCTCTGCGCAACCATCTGGCTGGTGCTGTCGCACCCGGCCGTGCGCGCCGAGCTGCAGACCGAACTGCGCGCCGCATTCAGCTCCCCCGACGCCATCACCCTCGACGTCCTCGCCAAGCTCCCCTGGCTCAACGCCGTCATCACCGAGGCCCTGCGCGTCTACCCGCCTGTTCCACTGGGCGGCGCGCGCGTCTCGCCGGGCGCGTACGTCGATGGGGTCTATGTTCCTGCTGGTGTATGTCCCGTCACCTCTCTCTCATATCAAGAGTCTGTGTTATCAAGGGTGTGGTATTTACTGATAATATGTATGCAACAGGTCGAAGTCTCAACCAGTCTCTACGCCCTGCACCACAACACCGAGTACTTCCGCAACCCGTACAAGTTCGCGCCGGAGCGCTGGCTCGACCCCGCGTCCACGGACAAGAAGGAGGCCGTGCAGCCGTTCCTGCTGGGCAGCCGCGCGTGCATTGCGAGATAGTGAGCCTCCGTTCCCTCTCTCCTTCCCCGCTTTCAACCAGACGCATCTAGCTAACAAACAGCAACAGCTTCGCGCAGCAGATGCTCCTCCTCACGCTGGCCGCGTTCTTCGTCGAGTTCGACGGCCAGTATGTGGGCCGCGTGCGCGACTGGACGCGCGATAGCCGCTGCTATGCGTTTTGGGAGTTGCCTGATCTGAAGGTTAAGCTGCAGGACCGCATGGCGGCGAAGGCGGAGACTGTGGTGTAGACGCACCTTTACTTTCACTTCCACTTTCATTCTTTTGAGTCAGGACGGCTTAGGGAGCGCCGCGATGGGCTTGTTCCTGTCAGTGCTTTGATGTTGATGTCCCTGTCGATCTGATCTGATCTACATTCGTGTATACCCTCTTTTTTTCCAACCTTTTCTTTTCTTTCCCTTTCTTCGAGTGAACCCGATTTTGGGAGGTGTCTTTGGTCAAATACTCCATATAGTTAGTCCGATGTTTACTAAAGGCTGGAGTTGAATGAATGATGATCTGCGTCTGCTGGGCTTCGGCATAGCTGGACTGGCTGCTTGCCCGGCAGACGGTTTCTTGACATACTCTACCTTATACACTTTCCCTGCTCTGTTTTCTTTGCTCTGGATCAGGATCTAGTCACTTTTCTCTACGCAGAGTATGTATCCTCGATGCTACCTATCTTAATTACAGCCCGACTCGCACAGTCTGTGATTGTGAGCTGGCTGGTTGAATTTCCAAGACGTTCTTTTAGGAGAAATGAGACTGACCTGCATAGTACCGTAACTGTTTCATTCATGTAGAGACCTGATACTATTCCTACAAAGTAAACAACGAGACATCATTGTCCGTACCGTAAATCCAGTCCCAGTCCCAGTCCCAACAGCCGGTGACTGTGACTGTGAAGGTGACCGTGCCCGTGCTCGCCAACCCGGCACTTGCCCGGGACAATTTCCGACAAAAGGATGATTTGCAGGCCGCAGCCTTCTAGAATGGACGAATCGACTGCTTGTTCAAGATTCCGGGTTCAAGATTCAAGGCTCCTGCAGCGGCGGCCTCGGCTTGAAATTTGGGCGTGGGGATCGGCAGTTGCAGGGGCTCCACCGCGACAGGGCCGAGTATGGGGTTCATTTGCCCTGAACTCAATTTCGAGACACGAGTTGTAAGATGGTCGATCTATACAGTTGGCTGGGCTGGCCGTGCGCTGGAGGTATCACGTTGCGCTGTAATCTCGGGGGACGCCCTTTTCGGGAAGACAGTGTAGACTAGGGTACCTAGGGGAAGTTGTTGAGGATCAAGTACAGGTACTATGGAGTCGGCAACAAAGCCATGACTGTCGCATCACGGATTCACATTGATAATTGCATTCTGTCGAGACGACATGTCGATTCGATGGCCCTTGTTTCAAGGGGCTGCCATGCCTCGCGCGTTGTAGATAAATCCAGCCTAGGGTCTTCATTCCCTTCCAGATCGATCGTGAAACTCCCCCAGAACAGAACAAGTCCATCTCTCATCCTGCATGTCTATCGCACCAGCTGCATCTGCATCTGCATCCTATTCTTGCCTACTACCTGCCATGTCCATCCCCACGCCAACCCTCGCCCGCCCCTTCGGGGTGCACCTGTGGCCGTACTTCGCCAAAGGCTACACACTCGCCACAGGCAAGACGCCCTCGGACTTTGAGCTCCAGCCGGGCGTGACGCCGATGACGACGCTGCAGGGGACGCTCGTGTCGCTGGCGACATATTACGCGGTGATCTTCGGCGGGCGCCAGCTGATGAAGGGCCGCGCGCCGTTCAAGCTGCAGACGCCCTTCATCGTGCACAACCTCGTCCTCACGCTCATCAGCGGCGCCCTGCTGGCCCTGTTCCTGGAGCAGATGCTGCCGACGCTGTCGAATGACGGCGTGCTGCATGCGATCTGCGATGCGCGGGGTGGCTGGACGGATCAGCTTGTGCTGCTGTACTACGTACGCCTGCCCCATTTCCATCTCCATCTCCATGGATCTCCCATATCAAGCACGAACTGACCGATGCCAGCTCAACTACCTAACCAAATACCTCGAGCTCGCAGACACCGTGTTCCTCGTGCTGAAGAAAAAACCGCTCACCTTCCTGCACACATACCACCACGGCGCCACGGCGCTCCTCTGCTACGTCGAGCTGGTCGGGCGCACGTCCGTGTCCTGGGTGCCCATCACGCTGAACCTGACCGTGCACGTCGTGATGTACTGGTACTACTTCCANNACTTCCAAAGCGCGCGCGGGATCCGGGTATCGTGGAAGCGGGCCATCACGATGCTGCAGATCGCGCAGTTCGTCGTCGACATTGGCTTCATCTATTTCGCCTCGTACACGTACTTTGCCTCGACGTATTTCCCGTGGGCGCCCAACACGGGCCACTGCATGGGCGAGGAGTATGCGGCCGCGTTTGGCGTGTTTATTATCAGCTCCTACCTGCTGCTGTTTGTGTCGTTTTATCTTACGACGTATAGGGAGAAGGCGCCGCGCTTGTTGAGTTCGGCGAGGGCGTTGGGGGGGAAGAAGGGGCT